>CANSNZ010000142.1:600000-867500 GCA_947646795.1 Beta lomatogona | reverse complement strand
CTATAAATATTCAAATACCTTGGTCTCGTAGAATAGTGCGTTGTCTATGTAGGATATCTTCCGAAAGAAGATGCCAAGTTTTCTGCCATGTATTTTCAGGTTTCGACAGACTACATGATAATAGCAGCATACAGAAAAGGTTACGTAGATAGTGTCCAGATTCTCTAAAGCTTGCCTCTATTATCGCATCAATATACTCCTTGTCATCATCCAACAAACCTCTAGCATAACATGCTTCTTTAAAGGTGGGATGTACTACACCATCGACAACATGTATGTCTTCATAGCAAGTTGCACCTTTCACAAAATTCAACATAGTCCTCAAGTAGAATTTTTCACCAGCTCCAGGCGTGACATGATAAATTCTGCCAATTGCAAATCTTTTTTTTGGAGTCCATTCTCTTTTGCATGCTTGCCACACAAATTTTGTAGGAAACTCAACATAGCTTAATTCTCTTACTTCAGCATGTTCTTTGTTGCACTCCATCCAGGATAGGAACTTTGTTTTCTCAATGTGTAGTCTTTCAAGCACTTCCTCTACATCGGCATCGTGAGTGAAAAAGACGGTTTGTTCGTCAGGTAGATGAAAACTTAATCGTTCGACAGTAGGGATTCTAAAATGTATGGGGAACGCGTATATTCTCCACATAGCTTCACATGGCGATATGTATCGACAATCATAATACATTTTGATTTCATCAATTTTTTCAGGATCTTCTGGATTTTGACGATTATGGTATGCAGTTGCAGTGACTCTATCGTATCCCTTGTTTATATATTTAAATAGATACTTGATTGAGCGTGATTGATTACTCCATTCAACATTGATATGTGCACGATACTTACAGAGTAATTGAGGGTTGTATGGAACAACGAATCTATTATCAAGCATGACACCATTTTTTTCAACAGTTGCTCCATTATCTCTTCTTCTGTACACCGGATAACCATCTTCGTCCACTGTTGTTCGCTCATTAAACCTTTTTGGGAAATGTTTTGTGCATATTTTATCCACCATACACGAGGAGTCAAGATTAGAAGCACCACATGGGCCATGTATCATATGCGTTGCAACTATCTCATACAAATCCGGATTATCATCTTTGTTCAGTTACTCAGCACATATAATTTTGTCGACTGCTTCTGCATCTGGGAACTTGTCATCCCGATGTGAGAATAACAATATATGTGCATGCGGCAAGCCACGCTTTTGGAATTCTATTGTATAGACAACTGCATGTCGAAATGTCAGCTAATTAGTAATTTTTTCACACCTAACTTAAAAAACTAATTATGTTTATGAAATTAGACGTCATGAAATGTAAATATAGTTTATGTATGAGTATGTGATTACCATCTCTAACTCTGCCGAAAATATTTCGGTCCTTCAAATAGCTTAACCAATTGGTCGAGCTTCATCTTCAACACTCGAACAATAATGCTGGTCTATCTTCAGGTCGTAATCCCTTTTTCGAAACAAATCTTGTAATCTCAGGCCATTTTGGATTACATGTGAAAGTAATAAACAAATCTAGATAGCCATACTATCTGCATAGCCATTGCATCTTGATAGTTCTCCCTCATATAGTTGTGTCCTCTAGTAAATGATGCTGGTATAACTACCCGACTACCAGTTGATGCTCCTTCTGTATCTCCTCTATCTGCTGCACCTCTTAAATTCTTAACATTATCAGCTCTGAAACTTTGTTGATTTATGTCTAACAAACGACAATCTTTGTGCTTCCATCATGGTGTAACCATCGACACTTAATTGTTGCAATAAACTTCGAGAAAGTAATATTGTCTCAGCTTCTCCACGACGATCATGTATGCGATATGCAAAGAACTCCCTCATAGTCAATTTGTCCCTTTTATTAGAATTAGGGTTTGATAAATCTCCATCCCTATGTTAAATATCAACTCCATATCCATCTTCACCGTACGAAAATAGTAGTGGATATTGAAGAGCAAGGTATGAAGGATGGAGTTCATATTCAATTTTCCACCCTTTGTCTCCACATTTATATCTCTTTTATCCGCACTATCAATATCTCCAACTATGAGGGCAACAACCTCGTTGGTTGTGGGAAAGTTATATGTCCTTCCATCCGATTCCCTCCTACCAATTAGTTTTAATTTGACATTCTGACATGCATCATTTTTAAAGCGATCTGTTGCCATTCTAAAAATCTTTTCTAGAGGATTGTGCTCATCAATCATATTTTGTAATTCAACAATCAAAGGGTCTTCGAAGTTTTCAGGATTTTTAGAACTGCGTTAATTTGGGAAAAATGTAATAAGTATAGTGAATTATACATGTAGCATGTGGATTAATAAATTACTAATCATAAATAGGTAACTTAATCGTATTTATTACGTTACTGCATTCTTTCTGTTGTTAATCTCATGCTCAGTGTCATAGATGTAAAGTTTGGAAAATTTAGGACGCGAGTCTTCGTTTGGCAACAAATTCCCTATCAAATGATGATTTCGACCACCTATCTTGAAATTGTATGGTCCTCGTTCTTGGGTAGATGGATGTATAACTTTTCCTCCCATTGATGTAAAAGAATGCATCATATTATATGGCCTTATATTTTCAAAGAAGTGCTTGCTTCTAGGATGTTTTCCTTCTAGGAGATCTGAAAGGAGCTTCGGCGGAGGACGCAATAAAGGAAGTTGCACTTTCCCTTGCATGCAACATTGTGAGAACTTTGGCTTTGTCGTGTTTATATGCTTTTTTGTTCTTTCCTCGAACCACATCATGGCCCCACAATACTCGCACCCCCATATTGGATCACCAATATCCCAATAATGTCCTGACAATGAAGCACATGTCAGTTGTTGTTTGCAACACCAGATATGGAATATGTCTACAAAATAAAAATGATTACGCTCATTCTTACTTCATATTATTTTTTGTCAAATTTTAACTCTGAAAATTAAATACCATCACAATGTTCATAACGTAGTACTATACTGTATACACAAATTTCGAGTCAAAATAAATAAGACAAGAAACAAAGTAACAAAGAAATTATATTTCAATAAATGTATTGAGTACAATCTCTGTAAACAGTTTATAATAAAAATAAACTAAGTCCTCTGATTCTGTTCCGTAGCTTGAGAGTGACATGTGTTGATGTCGACGTGCAACTGAGTGTAGACCGACGTTTTGTCAACGTTAACCTGAGTTTGAATGTGGAATGACGTTTTGTCAACGTCAACCTGAGTTTGAGTTTTGTTTGGGTGTATTCGAATGAGGGCTGACAAAAGCTTGAATCTCAATCGAATTTGTTTGAATGTGTCTGAACAGTCGGCACGGATTTGATGTGCTTGTTGACTATTTGCAGAGAGAATTCCCAGAGAATTTTATGAGCTCTTGAGAATAATGATTTTCTGGTCTCCTCAACTGAAGGATGTGAGGTCTATTTATAGGGAATGGAGAACCCTTCATGGACTTGGTAGCTTATGGGCTTGGGCCCGTTTATGACTTGGAAGTCTTTTTTACCTTTGCCATTGACCATTTTATTTGGACTATAATATTGACTGCCCAAATAGTTGACAACCCAAATTATATTTATTTAATTTAATTTGGATATTTTATTTAGGTGATCTAAATTAATTAAAGTGAGCTAATTATATTTATTTTAGCTCAATAATAATCAATTTATTTTAATGTAGAACACTAATAATTTTTTAGTGTCTACAAATTGCCCCCTCGAGACCATGTCATGAAAACGACTTGTTATGTTTTGGTATGATAAGGTCTCGACAAATTTAAGTTTTGACTTGAAAGTCCCTTTCTTTTTTTCTTAAAAAAGAAAAATGCAGATCCAAGTAATATCCTACCCAAACAAGAAATTGGGTAAACGTCTTATAGATCTACTACTTGTGAAATCTAATCCTTTTAGGATTTGATATACTTGTTCCCCAAGAATTTTATCTTTTGAGAGAGTACGGTCATTGAACACCTATTTAAGCGAGTCAACGATTGACAATCTCTCATCTATACAAAACGAATTTGGCTTGACTCTTCTTTTTTTATGGCCGCACTATTTTACGGAGTTAAGAGCTGATTTTTTTTTACTTTGACACTATAACTTACATTCACTAGTAAAACAAAATCCCCCAAATGGATGCCTGAGGCATTGCGAATTTGTCTTCTGTAAAAGAACCAGCAGGTAAGTGTTTTTCATCTTTTCTTTTTACTGCCATGCGTTTGTCATTATGTTGCGGTGCTTCGTGTGATACATATAGGACATTATGAATTTGCTTAGTAATACATGTGACAACTCATAAACTTAGGGCCCGTTCGTTATCGTTTTTTGTTTTCAGTTTTCAGTTTTTTTGAAAACTAAAAACCAAAAACAGGAAACCAGAAAAAGTAGTTTTCACTTTTTAGTTGTCAGTTTTCAAAATCATCATGTTCCCAATAAATTTGACTAGTTTTTTATTCATTATAGGACATTTCATTACTGATCTTAAATTCTGATATATGGTCAGAAAATCTGATGAGAGAGAAATTCCAAAAAGTAGATTTATGAAAAACCAACTTTAACTTATAAAATGAAACCCAGATTAGAACTCCAATTCAACCAAGCTTATAAAGTTCTTGCAATTAAACAAACCTTAACACTTGACTGTTTTCTAAGTATCAAATCAACCAAAATTTAGCACAAAAACGATTCATTTCTTGCAATAACACCAAACATAAAGCTCAAACAGTACCAAACAACCAAAAGCATAAATCAAGAACACCAAAATAACACATTCTACAGCCAAATTCCCACAGAAAACTACATACTAGTGTCCCAAAAAATTCTGCTCACAACATTATACAACAACATTAAATTCCCACAAAACCATAGCAAAAACAACCAAAATAATCCCAAAATCATGAGCAACTTTATACTACAACTGAAAATAATAGATAGATGCTTATCTAGTTGAAGATTCTGGCCAATTGTCAGGGGCTTGCGTTTCATCTGAGTCGTCCTCCTCTTTGAAGCTAGATCGATGTTGCATAGGGTGCTTCAACTTCATCAATTTTACGTATTCCTCGTCACTTTCAGAAGAATAATGATAGTAGTCCGGATCCATAGATGAAAATTTGACAGAGAGAAAGAGAGAGAAGATCGAAATTACCGACGGTTTCTAGGGTTCTTGAAGAGTGAACTAAGTAGATCGAAGCTCTGAACAATGGCGCATAGTGGATTGAATAAGTAAATTCTCCATAGATCGAAGGGGAGAAGATCGAAATAGAGAGGATCAAAGTTTTAGGGTTCTTGAAGTTTAAGAACCGAGACTAGATGTTTCTAGATTTAGGGATCTTCTAATTTCAGTAAATTGGGGGGTAAGCAAAATAGTTCATTTGATTTTCTTTTTAAAAGGTACAGGTAAATAGGTAATGGGGATATAAGGTGGGTAGATTTAATAATGGTTAGTGAGATTAATAAATTGGAGGGAGTGGTTAGTAGGTGAATAATTAATATTAGAAGTTAATAGTAAGGGCAAAAAGGTAATTTCATGCCAAAAAACTTACCAAAAAAGGAAATGGTGCAACTATTATGACATTTCCAAAAAAGGAATACGGTGCAACTATTTCTAAACGGAGGAAGTATAATAGAGACAAGAGTTTTTTAGACCTGATCTTATTCATGATTAACCCCCCCCTTCCTATGGGCTTGCTCCCCTCCCCTTTATACCATTTCCTGTCTGGTAGAAAAGAAACTTCAATGTGTCCAATTAAAAGGATCTCAAGTAGTTCACAAGCTCACTTGAAACTTGTGTATTGACTGAAATGTTTAGTTTGGTTCTTATTTCCTGTTAATCTTATTTTCAACATTCAATTATCCTATTTTGGTTCCTCATTTCACTTGTATTGACTAATGTAATTTAGCCTTTAGCTTGAGTCAAGGAATTCAGTTGGTGGTGCACTTGAAAAGAAAGAGACCAACATAGTTTTAGGGTATAGTCTCCTATCGTCAGAGATTATGGTTCCTTGTTTTGACGCTTTTTTGTTGGAGTCAAGATTTAGTTTCTAATCAAAACTTTACTTTTCATGATTCTGTAGATAAATTGGTATACGGTATTTCGAGGGAATGAATATTTTTGTTCTTAGCCCTCCTTTTGTACATGTGTAACACCCCCTCGCCATCTCTATGATATGACTATCAATTATTTACCTTGTCCCTTCCAGTTCACAAGCTGGAGGATATATTTCCTTTACATTTTCATCTCCTTGTGAGGAGTTTTATATCGGAAAAATCATTTTGTACAATTGCACTTGATATGTTATTAATTAGGTAAATTGACTCAAATTCTTGAATCCGTTGTTTCTGTTGATTCACAGGCAGAGCTCTACAGAGTTCAGAAATCATACGATAGAGCGGAGCCCTTATATTTGGATGCCATTAGTATACTTGAGGAAGCGTTTGGTCCAGACGACGTACGGTAGGTTTCTTTGTATGTAATATCCACTTTTAATATTGCGGCAATCTATCATTGCTTCATATAGGCTTCTAAACGTCTAGGATTATTTCTGGATGATGAGATTTGCTTGTGTTGAGTAGTCTTTTATGAGATAGCAATGCAATATGTTTTACAAAGACAAGTGTTTTCCATGTCTTTGTGGTAATCATTTTGTGCTTGGCTTCCAAGTGTGTTTATAGTTGCTCTTGGGTTACATAGGGAAACTTTTTTGTTGAAATGCTACACAATTCATCTTTTCCTCAAGATGTTTTGTCCCAATGCATCTATTCCATTCTTTGGCCTATAATATACTTCCTTCGTTCTTTATTATCAGCTAGGTAGCACCGATACGGGTACGGATACGGGGACGGGTACGGGTACGGAAAACGGTAAAATCAGAATTCCTAAAAACGTGTACGGCTTGGATTCGGGAAAAAAAAATATATAAATAATTAATATAATACATTTAATGAATAATAATATTACCTTAAATTTTAGTTTGCGTAAATTAAATGAAAATTATAAGCTTATTATTTTACAGCATTTCAGTCACAATTAAATTTAGATTATTAAAGAATAATGTTTCATACTTTTATGACTCTACAGATTATACTTGTAAACAAAGAGACGAGAGTTTCCGCTAAAAAAAAGACTAGAGAGACAAAAGGTGGATGACAACTGTATTCCCCAAAATAAAAAACAACAGAAGTAAAGAAAAAAGGTGGAGGATGACAACAGTATTCTCCAAAAAAAAAAAAAAGAAATAAAAAAGGTGGATGACACCTGTAAACAACATACTCCCTTATACAGTGTAATAAAGGAAATATGAATATCGTTTTATTCTTTCTCTCTCCTCTCTCTGGCTCCTTCCTATATAGATCTGTGCTCGACGAGTCGACGTTCTGCATCCTCTGGCTCTTCTTCAAGAATTAGGATTCCAAGTTAGCTTTTCTTTTGGGTTAATTTCATCTTGACAAATTATGTCGAAAACCTAGATCTGATTTCAAGTTTTCTTTCTTTAATTTTTTTTCTCTGTATTTTCATTAAGCATACGGGTACGTTTCTTTTGGCCCAAATCCGTATTGAATACGTACCCATCTTCAATCTAACCGTCCCCGTGAGAAGCCCACGTACCCACCATCCCAGGTACGGTTTGGGTACGAATCCACCCCGTATCCGTACCGTACTCGAAACGTACCCGTACCCGGTACGGGATACGGCACCTAGCAGACGTTCCCGTGCTTCATAGATTATCAGACTTCTTAACAAAGTGTGTTATTCCATTATATCAGTCTTCTAACGTATCATGTCATCATTTATGTGCTTGTTTAAAGATATGAACATTGTTACTTTGGCATTATATAAAAAACTTAATTAACTAAAATTCTATAATAAAGAAAGGATTGGTTGAGGAATGAGTTCATTAGGAAGAAGGTGGGAGTTACTTCTATTGAGAACAAGATGAGATTTAGAGCTACTTAAGGTGGTTTTGACATGTCAGACGGAGGCCAAGTGATGCACCAGTTAGAAGACTTGAATAGTTGAATTGTGGCAAAGTGATGGGAGGGTAGGGGTATACGTTAGAAAACTTAGAAAAGGGTGATTGAGAGTGATATGAGTTCACATGGGATTGAGGAAAATATAGCGCTGGATAGGGCGAAGTGGATGGAGAGAATCGATGCTGATGACATGACTTGATTTTGTTTTTCACCATTTTGATTTCTTTTACGTTTTCCTTGTATTTGATGAACTTTTGACCTCAAAACATCTTGTTTTTTTTTCCTTTTAGGGTTTTCTCAAATAATTTCTTTTTTACATTTATTTCTCTCTTTACCTCTTATATATATCTTTCTCAAATTTTATTTTTATATTCCCACATTTTGGTATTCTCTTAATACTTGAGTGAGTGCTTTTGGTTCCTTACGTTTTCTCTCATCTTAGTGCTTGTTTGGTTGCAATGAGAATTATTTTCCCATAGGAATTTACAAGTTGTTTAAACTGAATTGCAAGCTTATGGTGCTAGAACTCTCATGCCTATCTTAGACGTCTGCAAAGGCTTCCATATGATAATCTGCTAAATTCTTCTTAATTTCTTTCTGGACAACACATGGGATATTTGACTATTTCTTGCCTTACCCATGGTTGTAGCCTGTGTAGTTTTCTGAAGTCCTTTAATCAAATAGGCGTCAACCTTACTTACCCTTGAAACAAATAATTAGAGTACGTACTAGACTACTAGTTAAGATATAGTCTACTTTGTCACTATTGTAAGCTATATCATATTTGGTTAATAATTATTGGTTTCCTTTCCATGAGAATGTTTTTGGTAATTTTTATTGTTTTATCGTTATCTTGGTAAAATATTTATTTCATTCGCCCTATAAAGAAAATTTCTAGGTTATTATTGGGTTTAATATGGAGTTAAACCGAGCATAAAAGGGAGGTAGTGGTCTAGTATTAGGCTAACTTCAATGTTTTATGTTGATTGTAAGAGAATTGAATTGAAATATGAGCTAGGTACCAAACTTTTGAGAATGAGTTCTTACCCGAGGACTGCCATATAGCTTCAAACCTTAGGACTGTTATCTACATTTCCGACGATGAGGGGAATAATAGGACATTCATCGCAGTGATTGGGAAAGATAATGCTGAACCTATACTTGACTTGGAAAATGAGGAAGAGGGAGATCCTAATGAAAATGAGCCTGCTGAAGAGGGAGATCCTAATGAAAATGAGCCTGTTGAAGAGGAAGATCCTAATGAAAATGAGCCTGCTGAAGGGGATCCAATTGAGGAAAATGATCAAGAAGAAGAAGAACCTATAGAAAAGGAAGAACCCAGGATGAAGATGAACATATAGAAGATGACGAGCCTTTTTAGGACGAAGCTGACATGGAAGAAGGAATAGAAAATCCTAACTCAGATGACGAAGCTCACCGTTATAGTCCTTAGTTTCTTTTGATTATATAATTAGGATTAGAATATTATTTAATTCGTTTATTTCAGTTAATAAGGCTTGCATGCCAAGTAGTAAATTAGTATTCTTTTATTCTTTTATTTATTCATATTATGTTTTCCTTGGAAACAATAAGTTTTACCTTTTTCAATAATAATACAACAGTTTTATTCTTTTATTTGATGTAACGTCATATTTGAGATGTTTATATTGCAAGTCAATAGAGACTTAATGATTGTTCGCAATAAAGATGTGTTATATAAATGTGCCAATGTGTAGTAGTTATATAAATAAACGACTATGCGCATATCGCTGAAACAGCCGTTGTATCATTTTTCAGCGCAGAATGGTTCGTCAAGGCGGCACGCCTGATACCTCTCTGAATGTCGAGCAATCGATTCGTGATCTAGTGCAGATCACAACTAACCTAGCCCAAGGTCATAACCGGGATGGGGACTTGTCTGAAAAGGTTGCCCGTAGGAACCCACCAATACTGAATGGAAAAGGGGGGCCAGAGGAACTGGAAAACTGGGTTGGGGAATTTGATAAGCTGTTCTTTACCCTCTCCTGTCCAGATGATAAGACTGTGCCCTTAGCAAGCTATTACCTTCAGGGGGATGCCCACTTTTGGTGGACTCAAGCTAAGGACAACCTCCTAAAACAGCCTGACTTTGGGTGGGAAACTTTTAAGAAAGCCCTCAGGAATAAGTATTACCCACCATACCTCAAGAAGCAGAAAGCCCAAGAGTTTATGATGCTAGAACAAGGGAACCTGTCTGTTGAGGAGTATTACCGCAAATTCATTGAGTTGATGAGATTTGCTCCTGAAATTGCCCCTACTGAGGAAGCTAAGGCCTCACGTTTTGAGTTAGGGCTCACCCTTGACCTGCAAGGGAGACTGGGGGGGAGATACTTTCACCTCATTGGACCATGTCTTTGGCAAAGCTGCCTACCTATATGCCATAAGGAAACGAGAGGAAGGGGGTAAACAAGGTGAGAAGCGAAAGGAGAATCCAAATCCTGAGGTTCAGAGATTTGAAAAGAAACACCATGGGAACCAGAACAATCAAACCTCCCAAAGAAACTTCGATAAGGGACCCAACAACGATAACAATAACCGCAACAATAACACCAACAATAGCAAATCTGAGTGTGTGTATAGGTGTAAGAAGTGCCCATACAACCATCCTGGGAAGGATTGCGAGGGTAATAAGGTGGAGTGTTATGAATGTGGGAAAATGGGGCATAGAGCGTACGAATGCTATTCGAAGAATAAGGTTAACCCCAATAGTCAAGAAAAAAGGAACTATGGAGACAAGCCTATGAATGGGAATGAGAATGGTGGAAATGCATACAATGGGTCAGGAAACTCTAATTACTCCAAACCAACAACCAATGCAAATAATCAGGCACCAACTGGGAACCATGTGACCAACAACAATGATAATAAGGGCACAGGGAAGCTGTATATGATGACGGTTAGCGAAGAGGAGGCTCGTAGCGATGTTGTCACGGGTACTTTCTCTATCAACTCAATTCCTGTTAAAGTCTTGTTCGATTCTGGAGCATTTTGGTCTTTTATTGCCCACACAACTATTAGAACTCTAGCACTGGTTGAGTCCGAGTCAATTTCTATGCCTATAGTCATTCCGTCTGGCCTGGGGATACTGTTAATTGCTCTAAGAAATTCCTTAATGTCTCACTGAAAATAGGGGAGGGCTTCTTTCCTTCCGATTTAATAGAGTTTAAGGTCTGGTTACCATCAATTGAGGATTGTTGATCAAGATATACTTAAAACTGCCTTTAGGACTAGGTATGGACACTAAAGTTTACCGTCATGCCTTTCGGGTTAACCAATACACCTGCTGTTTGCATGGACCTCATGAATATGATTTTTCGACCCTACCTCGATAAATTCGTAGTTGTGTTCATAGACGATATATTGATATATTCAAGGAGCAAGGAAGAACATGAGGGACATTTGGGGCTTATTTTATAGACACTTAGGGAGAACTAATTGTATGCAAAGTTTTAAACATGTTATTCGATTACATAAAGTACCCGGAGCTCTTTCAAGGGGTAGGCGAATTACGGGGACGTAACTTTTCTTTTAAGGGGGGGAGAATGCGATAGAATTTCACACTTCCCCTAAAGTTTGCTTAAGTTTGTTATTTATGTGTATTATTGTTTATGTGACTTGCGAAAACTGGAAAACGCTTGTGAAATTTGGGGACTTAGAAGTGCAAAAGTGCGTCGTTAAGACTGGCTACCTCAAAGTTTCGGGACGAAACTTCCTTTAAGGGGGGAAGCCTGTAATACTCCGTATTTTGGGAGTTATGTTCTTATAAATAAGAAAATATAAAGTAAAAGTGAAAGTATTTTATAATATAGTTTAGGTAAGACTACAGTTATAACTTAAATATACAACCTACTTTTGTACCTAATTATATTTTAATTCGGTTTTTGCTAAATAATGAATCAAAATTCGATTTGGAAACAAATCCTAATAAACTAAGGTTTCTCGTACTATAAATAAGAAAAGGAAGAAAAAAAAAATATTAGAAAACCTATTTTTTTTACCCAGCCGTTTTTTTAATCCCCAAATCTTTCTCTCTCCTTTTCTCTCTTTTCTTTCTTTCTTCTCCTCCTGCGTTTCCTTCTTCTTCTTCCTCGGCACTTTCCTTCCTCCTCTCCTGCACTATTTTCTTCTTCGTTCCCTGAGCCTTCGTCGGCATTCGAGTGGAGTGGTGCGAGACTCGAGGGTGCGAGTGTGTGCTAGGCTGCGAGTGTTGTGCGTGTGCGAAGGTCGAGCGGTGTGGCACGTCGAGGCCCGAGTGCGTGCGGTGTGCGGTGTGCGAGCAGTCGAGGGTCGTGCGGTGCGGGTCGAGGCGCGGTGTGTGTGCGGCTGTCGAGGGTGCTGCGTTGGACAAGTGTGGCTCGACGGTGTGGTGTGCGAGTGGGTTGTTGTGTGCGGTGTACGGCGAGTCGAGGTCGAGCGAGTGTGAGTGGCTCGAGTGTTTTGTGAAGCGGCGGGTCGAGGCTGCGAGTGTGGTAGTGCTGGCGCCGGAGTCCTCGTGTCGCCGGTGGTCGTCGCCGGCGAATTGGTCCGGTATAAAGAAATTAAAATTCTCTCTTTTCCTCTTTAAATTAATGTATATAATCTGATTTTTTTGTAATTCTTATGTATCTTGGATTAAGTTGTAATTATAAATAAAGAATAGAATTAGTTAAAAGAAATCAGATTTATATTACACTACTAGTTCCTACTTTGATCTTATTTCTGTAATTCTGATTTTATAGTTCATATATAAGTATCTAGTTAAGTTTGTTATTATAAACAAAGTAGTGTAAAAGTTAAGTTTAAGTTTTATTGTCATGAACAAGTATAAAATAAGTTAGAGATAATCAAATTCGCAAACTTATTACTAAGTTCTGAAAATATTAGTTTTAATAGAGTTCATGAAAAGGAAGTTTAAACAACAAGAACGTTACTTTTATTTTTCAAAACACTAAGTTTTACATAGTAGTTAAGTTGGTTTTAATTTTAATAATATCAAAGACTTAGCACTAAAATACTTTTATTATTCGATTAGGTCCCAATTTCATAAGCGGAACGTTTAAGTAAGCAGCAAAGATCTTCGTTACAAGGTACGTACGCGTACTAGTTCAGTTGCAATTACTAGTACCATGTTGGGTTGTGAATTATTCTATTAGAACCTAGAATCATGATAGGGAACTATTGTATGATTGTGATTGCTGAGATTGTTTGGTAGCATGATTACGGTATGTAGCATTGTAATGCGTAATTCTATCGTATCATAAGCATGAAAGTTTTGGATTTTTGTATTCTTTGATCTATGGTGTGACAAGGTTGTTACAAGAATAAAGATTTGAGTATTGTATCCAAGAAGGAATGTTAAAATGATTACATGTTTAATGTGGTATGAATGATTGATATATACTACGAAAGGGTTTTGGCAATAAACTTGTAGTTGGACTCCCTACAAGTGATGAACAATGGGGGGAGTGTGAGACTTGCTCTACACTCCTACGCAGGCCTACTGTGACGACAGTAGTGTCCTTATAAATTTTGATAACTCAAGTAGGCGGAAGGTTCCGTACGATCTTGGGGGTATGCATACTAAGGTGATGGATGTGGAACGGAACAAAACCGTATTTACATTTCATCTAATAGACCAAGTTGTCTATTAAGGATTAAGTAGCCCGTATGATTCTAGAAAGATGACGGTGCCCGTTCGATGCCAAATAAATTGTAAAAACGAAATTTAATGTTTTTGTAGTATCATGTTTAGGAATTGTTATTACTCTTCTGTTTATGTTTAGTGTATTATTTAACTGATTTTGTACGTACTCAGCGTAGCTGATTGTTTGTTATTTGTGTTGTTTGTTGACCTGTGATGAACCATTGATATCTCAATGGGGAGCAGATTAGGTATGTTGGTGATGCTGCATGAGTTCGAGCATACGGGGGATCGATACTTTTGATTATAAACTTTTAAATTGTTTTGGTTGAACATCCTAGAGATTTGTTTATGATTTATGGTTTTAAATAAAAGGGGTCAATAGTGATTCCCGAGTTATAGTTAAGTTAGTATTTTATTTCCGCTGCAGTTTAGTTTTCATAATAAAGAGTAAGTTAGTGTTTTAAATTCAATAAGCCTTGCGTTTCACCGCGGCGGTAACACTCCCAAAGTCGATGCAACGTAGTTTAGACGTGTATGGATTTTGGGGGTGTTACAAAACTGGTCATCAGAGCCAAAAGTTCCTATTTTCAAAAGATGTTTTAAAAGAATTTTAAAATGGGTAATATGGGATAAGAGCATATAGATTACTTTTGCGTGCATTAAATCATAGGAATGATTTTATTTGTAATGCATTTCTTGCCTTACTTGTCTGATATGTTTATAGAAAGTATGCAAATACTGTGGAATGAATCAGATGTTCTGATTATGTGAAATGTGGTGTTGTTTGCTTGATTGAATTTGTGAAAGGTTCCTTGAAAACTTCGAAGTATGAATAGATTAGAATGATGTACAAAAATAGGTGCATAGATAGTGATATTTTATAGACGCACTAAGTTAGATATTGAAATATTTTATTCCCTAAAATTTCGAAGTAGTATAAAATTCCAAAGATGTTTCAGAAAGGTATTGAACTAAAACCTTATTTCGAATATTTTAGGAAAGAACCATCTAATTGTAGTATATATTTTGAACCTCTTTAAGGAGTTCTAAAATGGAAAATAATCGTTTTACCTTTTGTGTATATATATATATATATATATATATATATATATATATATATATATATATATATATATACTTAAAAACCTTTACTTCTCTAGAACTTAAACTACTTTCTTCTTTTAATTCACGAATAGTTTACGACCTAGGTCCTCAGGAATACCTGATGAAACACCGAATAGCGGAAGACTGGGACATCTAGGCCCATAAAATGAAACCTGCTATGGAATATAGGACCTTACAGGGAGATACTAGACTAAAGACTGAAATGGAGAAAATATATTTTATGCTGCAGTACGTCCCTAAGGAGGAACCTTATCTTTTCGTACACTGTAGATATGGGGATATATGGTCAGAAAATGGAAATTTTAATATGGTCAAACACACTTACTGGAACCAATACCTTCCTACTGTAGGACATTTCATTACTGGAACCACTTACGTTTGGGTTTCATTATATAAGTTAAAGTTGCTATTGGGAGTGGACCGAAGATGTTCTATCTCGCTTTGGAGCGGCTCTTGACTCTTGTTCTATTTATTCTGCAGTTCAGGCTTCTCTTTATATGTATGACAAGAACCCTGACATCATTCGCTCATTCTGTGAGAGCTGGTGCCCTACTAGCAATACACTTCATACCATGACTGGCGAGTGGTCTGTTTCATTGTGGGACATGTATAAATTTGGAGGGTTACCTATTGTTGGGAAGATTTATGATGAGACAGTCCCTAGCTACAACAACATGAGGGGAAACGATTATTATCTCAAGCTTGTGAGATACTGTTTGTTGTTTATCATACTCTAGCAAAAGATGCCAACTCTAAGAGAGGTGTGAGTGCTCAAAGCTGGATTGATTTTTGGTGTAAACAGAAGAGAGTTCACAAGGAACCTAACAAGAGGCGAAGGTACTCTGAATCTCACCCCAAATTTACCGCTAATCCTAGTGTAAACATTGAGACTCAGCCAGTTGTTTGAGAAAAGGCAGAATCAGATATGTTTGACCTTCTCGGGATCAAAGCTGTGAATAGAAGAATAAATACTTATGTTCTTTGCCTTTATATCTTGCTTGGTTATGCACTTTTGTGCTCCCGACTCGAAGATAGGTTGATTAGACCGAGCACTTTTGAGATTGCTACCTTGATGGCATGTGGACAAACCTTTAGCCTTGCAGTTCCTGTGCTTTCCAGTATATATCGCGGTTTGAATGCTATTGCGAGAGCTCCAAAACCAGCTTTCTCAAAAACCTTCTTCCCAGCTCATTATCTTTATGGTTGGCTAGCATATTATTTCAACACTCACCATGACGCCGACCCTGTTCCACCTGGTCCTTTGATGGTTATATATTCAGGTGCACAAGGATCCAAACTCTTTAATGGAGAGGATGCTCACAGTCTTATACATGCAGGGGCGTCAACTAACGTGGGTTGCACCATATTGAATAAGAACAAACATGACGTTTTGCATGACGTCGGTCAGTTGGACTCTGTCAAATTCAGTTATATGGTTTCTCTTCGATCAGGCTACCTCGTCTTGCGTTCCTGTGACATTTTTCATGCTGAACCTTACTCCCCCATCGATTTGGGAGGCAATTTGGTTACTGCCAAGATTATATTGGTTTACTGCGCCATGATGTACAAGAACGGAAGGTGTCTTACTATGAGGCTTTGCGTTATTGGACGTTGCTTTTGTTTACAGGAAGTCAGTCTCGTGTTTTTACACCATGCCAATCACTGGGCTGGAAAAACTTGGTGACATCTGAATTTGCTAGCTGGTGGCCTAAAGTGACTATTGGAGATTTAAGGAAGAATGTTCAGATTCTTTGTTCGAGCGTCTTAACTGATACATCAAAGTCCAAGCAAGATCAACGGCATGATGACAGAAAACGTTTGAGTCAACCAAAAGATGACGGTTCACGTCTTAGAGGTACCCCTGACAACCGTAGTAATAAACAAACAGTAAATCATCATGGTTCTATTGATGGCGCAGACACCAGTGACACAGAGTCCGATGTTAATTTTAAACACAAACGTAATGGGAAGAGGAAGTCAACCTCCCAGGCTCAAGAAGTTGATACATCGAGCTTTGGGGAGTTTTTTGACAACATACCGAGTTCTCCTTTTCTTCCTACCAATCTTCATTTGGTAAGTCCGATTTCTTTCTTTTTCTTCTTTTTTTTTATTTTTTTTTTGTTCCTTTTATTTATTTATTTCCTTTTAGGACGGTGACGTTGACTTGCATGCGAGCATTCAAGACATTGTAAATGGTAATATGTTTGTAGAGGACAATACCCATCCTCCGACCAGAAAAGGAAAGGAATTGAGGATCATAAAGGGTTCGACCAGTGGGGACCAATCGAAGCAGACTCATCCAATTTGTCTATCTTCCTCAACTCGCAGTGAACGATCAATTCAGGGTCCCAATTCTCTTGAAGTTGCCTCTAGGGCTTTGGATATTCATCCGAAAGCTGTGAACGCCTCCGATGACGTTATAAAGGGTGTTCATGTTCCTACTGCATCTTCTAACACTTTTCGTCCAGGGCCTAATTCTTCCACCATCTTTACCAATGCTATCAGAAGCATTGGAGCAGGCTATCTGACCATGCTGCAACAATCACCATTTTCTGAGGTTGAGGAAAAATATGCAGAAGCTCGCATGGTGTATAAAGGCATACAAAACCTTAAAGGTGACCCACGTCCGCTGAAGCGTCAGGTCGATTCCTATTTTTGGTCTGTCAAGTCTTATCTTGCTTTAGAAGCAGAAGTTGCAGGGCGCCAACGGTCAGAGCAGGTGGAGCATGACATGCGTGCTCAGTCGGAGTTGCTGAAACAAGCTGAGTCCAACTTTGTTAAAGAGCAAGAGAGAAAAAAACTATTAGAGGAGCATGATGCGGCAATCACGAAAAGGTTAAGTGATCTCGAAGCTGATTTACAAAAAACTCATGAGGAGAAAATCCATCTATCTAATGAATTGACATCTAACAAGACCTCTGTAACATCCTATGAAGCACAGATAAAGGCTGCCAAGTGGATTTTGGATGAGTTGGAAGCAACTCCATCTTTGAGTACTGATGAGATTGCCCAACTTGAACAACATAGGGTGAGCCTTCTCGAGCTTCAGTCTGCAATCAAACCCTTTGAGTGGATGGATTGAGACTTTGTCCCTTTCTTCTCTTTCTTTTTTTTTTTTAATTTTTTTTTTTATATATAAGATGAACACATCCTTTTTTTTTATCATTATTATTTAGCCGTTCACAATTTATACTCCTACGGGCCAGGAATATTACATTGATAGATTTTTTTTTTTTTTGTTTCGCCGTTCACAGTTTATACTCTTGCGGGCCAGGAGTATTACATCGATAGATTTTTTTTTTTTTTCGCCGTTCACAGTTTATACTCTTGTGGGCCAGGAGTATTACAAAGACGACAATTTTTTTTTTTTTTTTTTTTTTTTTTTTTTTGGTGTGGCTGCACTCGAGTAATTTTTATGTTACCCTAGCTGTCTACGTACTTGCTAAACATCAACAAATTGCTTTTACAAGATCAAGCCAACGTAGTTCAAATTCACATATATTTTCTTTCAACATATGCAGTTTATCCTCTTGCTTAGGAGTTGAACAATGCTTTCAATTTTCATGAGTAGTAGCGCTTCAGAAACTTGCCATTGATAGGCCCTATACGTAATCCTTCGACGTCAATAATTTTATACGCCCCATTAGTGTATACCTCTTTGACAACGTATGGACCATCCCATTTAGAACTGAATTTACTTCCTGTCTTGCGAGAAATAATGATGGGTCTTTTAATGGCTAGGACCATGTCTCCAACTTGAAAGGAGCGAGGTCGAACTTTCTTATTGAAAGCGCGTGACAGACGAGCTTGGTAGCACTCAGATTTTTGTTGTGCTTGGAGTCTTTTTTCGTCAAGCGCCTCCAACTCAACAAGTCGGAGTTTATCATTTTCATCAGAAGTCAAGCCTTCTTGTACGACAATTCACAATGATGGAATTTGAAGTTCCAAGGGGAGAACGGCCTCAACGCCATACACCAACGAGTATGGAGTTGATTGTGTTGCTGATTTATATGTCGTCCTGTATGCCCATAGAGCTTCCCCTTTCATGCCAATCACGTTTGGACTTGGCAACCACTTTGCTCAACAAACTACAAAGTGTCTTGTTGAATGCTTCAGCTAGACCGTTTGCTGGTGCATTGTACATTGACGATCTATGTTGGGTGAATTTAAACTTCTCACATAAACTTTTCATCAATTTATTGTAAAACGGTGTCCCATTGTCAGTGACAATTCTTCGGGGTACACCATATCTGTAGATGATGTGAGTACGAATGAAGTCAACAACATTCTCCTTCTTTACCTCGCGTAAGGGGATGGCCTCTGCCCATTTAGAAAAATAGTCAGTCGCTGCCAAAATATATGATTGCCCAGCAGATGATTTTGGCGTGATTGGGCCGACTACATCAAGTCCCCATGCTTCAAATGGCCAAGATGCGACTGTGGGGTGTAATGGCTCTGGAGGTTGATGAATGAAGTTAGCATGAAATTGGCAAGCTTCACATTTATTTGCATAGTCCATGCTATCTTGTACCACGGTTGGCCAATAGTAACCCATTCTTTTAATACGGTCATGCAGTTTTGGACCTGACTGATGATCGCCACAAACTCCTGAGTGAGCTTCCTCCATGGTTTGCTTTGCTTCTTCATCTCCGAGACATCTTAACCAAAGACCATGGAAGGATCGCCGATAGAGAGTCCCCTTATATGAACCGTGAGGCTCGACGACGAATCTCTGTCTTATGTTTTGGATCATTTGGCAATTTTTTATGTTCCAAATAATCAATAATTGGTTGACGCCAATCTTCTTTCTCGATTTGATAGACAGAGATTATGTCGACTTCTTCAGCATATTCGTCAACATCATCGTCATCAGGAGCGACAACCCATCGTTTGCAAACCGTACGATGACATTGTTTCTTACGCCCCCCAGTGCCAAAGTGGCTGCAAGCCCAGCGAGCGCGTCAACCATCTTGTTGGCACTCCTTGGAACATGTTCTAACTTGATGGTATCAAGTTTGTTAAGCAATTGTGACGCTAGTCTTTGATAGGGGATTAGATAATTCTTTTTGACTTCGTATTCACCCGACAGTTGTTTTAGGACCAATTGGGAGTCCCCGTGAACGTCTAAATCTCGAAGTCCCATTTCAATTGCCATTTGGAGGCCTATTATGAGTGCTTGGTACTCAGCCATATTAGCATGAAAGAGTATGTCAGTACATGTTTTTCCGGAGAAACGAAGACAACTCCAGCTCCTGCACCGTCATGACGAGCGGCTCCATCAAAGTACATTCTCCAAGGTGGGAGTATTTCAATGAAAAACACATCTTCACCTGGCAGATCGTCGGAAAGCTCCCATTCTGCAGGGACTGGGTGGTCTGCGAAAAAGTCTGCTATTGCTTGCCCCTTGACAGCCTTTTGCGGGACATACACAATGTCATATTGTTTTAAAAGCATAGCCCACTTTCCAAGTCTGCCAGACAACATGGGCCTTGAAAGAATGTATTTTATCGGGTCAGACCTCGAGATGACATGAACTGTATGAGCCTGCATGTAATGCTTTAATTTTTGAATAGAAAAAATCAATGCAAGGCAAATTTTTTCAATAGGTGAGTAATTCAATTCAGCACCCACCAAAGTTCGGCTCAAGTAGTAAAGAGCTGTCTCTTTACGTTCTTCTTGCTCTTGAGCGCACATTGCCCCCAGAGATCGCTCCTGTGCTGCGATATAAAGGATGAGTGGTTTCCCTTTTACTGGTGCCCCCAAGACAGGGGGAGAAGACAAGTACCTCTTTATACTTTCGAAGGCTTTTTTACATGAGTCATCCCATTTGAACGGGGCATCCTTTTTCATGAGATGGCTGAAGGGATGACATCTTCCTGCTAGATCAGAAATAAACCTTCGAATGTAAGCGAGACGCCCTTGGAGGCCACGCAACTCCTTGAGGTTCTTAGGTTCAGGCATCTCTTGGATGGCCTTAATCTTTGCTTGGTCAATTTCAATACCCCTATGTCTGACAATGAAGCCTAAAAACTTTCCTGAGGTGACGCCAAATGCGCATTTGAGGGGGTTCATTTTTAATTGACATTTTCGTAGTCTTTCAAAGATTTTACGGAGGTCATGTAGATGATTCTCCTTCTTCTTCGACTTTACCACCAAGTCATCTACGTAGCACTCCACAATTTTATGCATCATATCTTCAAAAAATTTCTGCATTGCGCGCTGATACGTAGCTCCGGCATTTTTCAAGCCGAAAGGCATAACTTTGTAACAGAATATCCCTTTAGGGGTACGAAACGCAGTTGCTTCTTGATCTTCAGGAGCCATGTGAATTTGGTTGTATCCAGCGGTACAATCCATGAACGACAAAGCCTCATGACCAGTGGTGGCATCAATCATAATTTCCGTTACTTACTGGGAGTGGGAAGTCATCCTTCGGACACGCCTCATTCAGGTCACGGAAGTCCACACAAACTCGTAATTGTCCATTTTTCTTTCGTACTGGCACAATGTTTGCTATCCAAGTAGGATACTTGACTTCGCGAATAAATCCATCATCAATGAGCTTGTTTACTTCTGCCTCAATTTCAGGAATTAATTCTGGCCTGAAATGTCTTTGGGATTGCTTCTTTGGACTGACACCTTTTTTGATGGCTAAGCGATGGACAACGACTTTTGGGTCGAGTCCTGGCATCTCCTTATAACTCCATGCAAATACATCTTTGTAGTCAGAGAGTAACTTGGAATATTTTTGTTCTTCCTGTTGGGTAAGAAAAGCGCTGCCGTAGACAGGGCGTGGCTCTTCTTGAGTTCCAAGATTTAACTCTTTTAACTCATCAACGGTGGCTTGCCCCCCATCTTCAAGAGTTTTAGGGGCCTCATCTGTTTCCATCTCCTCGTCACTTTCAGGAGCCTCATGCCCTGTGATATGGTTAGAAGAAACAAATTCAACATCTTTTTCTTTTTCTTGATTAGACGAACTCCTTTGGTTTGTTAACACTATGACACGACCTTTGGCTTTCAAGGGTGCATGTCCAATGATGTCTACCACCTGTGTACGCCTCATGTGAGATGGGATAACACTTTGAGGTGCGTCCTCGCCATTGACTTCATTTTTCCCTCTTGTGATGCGACTTAGTACTGACCGTCTTTGTTGTTTATCAATTGAGGTCGATGCACCAAGACGTTTAAAGACATACGCTTTCTTCTTAGAAGATCGAAGATCTTGTGAGGGTGTTTGTGTTTTTGACTTCGCATCTTCATTTAGCTCGTGTCCACCAAGTCAGCCAAAAACCGATGTATGGTCCTTTACGACAGGAGATTGGAGTCGATCAAAGACCGATATTTTTGGCTGAGGCACACTATTTTCATCTTCATTTTCTTCAACTTCTTCCGCAGTAATATACTGCGAAGAAGAGGTTGTCCCTCTACGCCGTGCAGAAATCTTGATGGGTGTTGGGGTTTCAAATCCCAAGCCTACTTTAGTCGGACGTACCTCAACGCCATACTCTTGCAATTTCTTTTGTGTGTCATTAATTCCATGAGGATCAACATCAATGACATTGCCCATGGGCGCTGGATTCTCGAAGTCATAACCAGACTTCGCCAAGAGTTTATAAGCATTTGGGTCAAACCTTCCCTTTTTAAGCCATTTTCTCCTAGATTGATCAACAAATTGTGAGGTTGGAGGCTTAGCAATTTGATTGTGATTAGCTCTAAGTAAAGGAACAACCACTTCTTGCTTTAAGCATTGAAGAGTAGTCTCATCTACTCCTTTTTCTTTCTTTGGTTCTACTTTCATAACCTGACACCCTGCAAAAGGTGACTCCCCTTCCTTACGACGTGATTTAGGAATGTATCGCAAGACCGGAGTCGTTAGGCTTCATTGCTTTAATGGGTTGAGCAACAACTTCTTCTTTTACCTTTTCCTTGCATTTTTGTTGTTGCATCCCAGTGGTGGCTGACTCGCTAGAGCTTGAAGACGAGGGAATATCACCATTTTTATTTGTACCCCTTTTCCCTGTTGAAGGAATTTTAGATGGCAACATTTCACTTGATGGTTCCCCATCTTCAAAAAACTTAGCATCGACAAAGTATGAATCTGCCGTGCTAAAGGGTTTGACATCCCCATTTATTTTCTTCTCGCCTCCACGATAAAATTTCAGGCATTGATGGAGGGTCGATGCGACTACCCCATTTTCATGCAGCCAAGGTCGTCCAAGCAACATTTTATACGACGTCTTTGTATCTATGACATGGAAGAGAGTAGATGATGTTAACTCTCCCATCACAAGGTCAAGGGGTATTATGCCTATGGCACGCTGACTGTTCAAGTTGAATCCTTGGATCATTAGACGACTATCAGAAAGATCTTCCATAGTGATCCCTAAATCAGTCATGGTGGATTTTGGCATGATGTTGACAGATGAACCTCCATCCACTAAGATACGATTTACTCTCTGGCCGAAAATATAACCAGAAACGAACAAAGGTCGGTTGTGAGGTTTTGAACCCAACAATAAGTCTTCATCAGTGAAGGCTAAGGCAAAATTACATGACGCGCATTTAGCCGAATTTTCTATTGGCTCTCCAGCATCCTTCACTTTGTCAAGGTATAGTTCTGGGTACTGAAGTGCAAGAGCCACCTGTCGACACATTTCTCGAGGTAAATGAAAGATCTGCCTCCACCCCATGCGTGTAGGAAGAGCCTCCAAGATAGCCAATATCTTTGGATCTATCTCCGTCCCTGAATGTTGGACAGTTACTTTGACAGAGATTTCATTTCCTTTCACAGGCTCTTGATCCTCCTTTTCTTCTTTTTCTTCTTCATCTTCAATAAATGAGGTAGCATTAACAGTAACCGTAGTGAAGTAATCTTCAGGAAAGAATTCTTCTAAGGTTACAGGGGAAAGTGGATCTTGTTCGAGCAAGTCAATTGGCAGTACCTGCTGTTTGATAGGCTTTTTCGATTTTTTCTTTCCTTTCGAGCGTTTTGAGCCCTTTCTTTTTGTATGTTTCTTCTTATGACAAACAGACTTTGGTTGAGGCTTTAACTGTCGTCTAGGCCTCCTTCTAGTGACCAACGTCCACCCTTCGTCATCCTCTTCATGTTGGTTGCCAGTTGGGACACTGTGCTCAACAGATGGCACATCATTAACTTGGAGAACCGGTCGCAGCACATGTACAATTACTGGCTCCAAACTTTCAAACTGCAGAGTTTGAGCCTCCCAATAAGAATCTAACATCGCGGAGGCGTGATTAGCTTCAGCAACTTCATCAAAATCCAGTACAATTTTCCCATCCTTTGCAAGTTGCATAATTCTCTCCTTAAGTGTTATACACTTTTCTATGGGATGACTAATCAACCTATGATACCGACAGTAGTTAGGATCGGAAGTCTTACCGACCTCTGCAGGACGATTAGCTTCGAGCAACTCAATGACCTTGTTTTCAAGCAAATCATCTAACATCCCGGATAAATCAGAGTCTGGAAATGGATATTTTTTTGCTTGGAGTTCTTTCAAGGTTGGCCTATTTTTCCTAGGTTCTTGAGAAGATGAACCCTTATTCTTTTCAGTGCCAGCCTTGCTAGAGATCTTGACAGGCGAGGAGGTCATGATTGACATTGACTCCTTAGTTGAACCTTTAACAGTCTTGTCAGTCTTCTTAAAATCCTTCTTCTCTTTCTTGTATTCTGAAGAAGTGTTGCTTTTGCCTCTATTGTTGGCAATGGTAAGCTCCATGTCATGAGCTCGCATGGCCAATTCTTGAAAAGTCCTAGGCTTTATACCTTGCAGGATATAAAGCAAGTCCCAATCCATTCCTTGAATGCACATCTCAACAGTAGAGACTTCAGTTAGGCGATCTTTACACTCTAGACTCAATGCGCGCCAACGATTAATGTGATCGATGACTGGTTCATCCTTCCACTGTTGAGTCTTAGTCAGTTCAGTCATACTTACAATACGTCGAGTACTATAGAACCTGTTCAGGAATTCCTCCTCCATTTGATCCCAACTGTCGATGGATTGTGAGGGTAAATCTGTGCACCAGTCAAAGGCCATGCCTTTCAGAGAACGAACGAATTGTTTGACAAGGAAATCATCTGTGGTACCAGCATTGTTACATGTTTCCACAAAATGAGCAATGTGTTGCTTAGGATTTCCTTTCCCATCGAATTGCTGAAACTTGGGGGGCTGATAACCAAAAGGCATCTGCAGCTTATCGATCCTTTTGGTATAAGGCTTCACATAGCGATGACTGCCTTGAGAACTTTCTCCAAGTTGATTTTTTACAGAGTGAGCTATCAATAACTCAAGTTGTCGAGCTGTAGTGGGCGGCGAGCGTCTTCACCACTATCCCCTTCACTTTCATCACCCCGTCTTGATGCTGCGTCGCCTTCCTCAAGTTTCTTGTTAAGGGCAGCGATTTGTTCATTTTGAAGTCGAATTTGAGCATCTTTTTCTTCTCCATCCTTCATTAATTTTTGGAGTAGGCTATTCATTTCAGCAAGTTGCTCCTCGACTGTCTTAGCTGAGGTCACCATAACAGCAGCAGTGTTCGATTGTGAAGACAACAAGGGTTCCTCTACATCGAAAATCTTTAGAGGTGATGAGACAACAATATCATCACTTGTTTCGTTGTCACTCTCTACATTGAGTGGATCAAAGAGAGGGCTAGTGTGAACGGTCATCCTGTCAGACTTATCAGATGAGAGTTGCTTCCATATTTGAGAAGCAATGAATGATGGCTCATGTTCAGCCAAAGCAGTTGAGCCAAACACGGGGATTTCACGCTCTTTGTGTGAATCAGGCATGATGGACGATTCAGCAGCAACAGGCTTAAAGAGTTTTCTCTGCCTGGTAGGAACATTTGTAGTTCGAAGCTTAGCAGCAGCGGCAGCAACATCAACTTCAACTTTTTTCATTCCTCTAGTGCGAAAACCAAGAGTCATGTCATCCATAAAGTCACCCAACGTTACATATTTTCGTAGGGTGTCGGCAGAGTATTCAGAAGATTGAGAGATGTTCTTGCTTGAGGCCATTTCTCAGGTTTGTTGATGATGACGGAACAGAGATGAGAGGCAGAGGTGGTCCCACCGAGCGTGCCAAAATTTGTATACACAAATTTCGAGTCAAAATAAATAAGACAAGAAACAAAGTAACAAAGAAATTATATTTCAATAAATGTATTGAGTACAATCTCTGTAAACAGTTTATAATAAAAATAAACTAAGTCCTCTGATTCTGTTCCGTAGCTTGAGAGTGACACGTGTTGATGTCGACGTGCAACTGAGTGTAGACCGACGTTTTGTCAACGTCAACCTGAGTTTGAACGTGGAATGACGTTTTGTCAACGTCAACCTGAGTTTGAGTTTTGTTTAGGTGTATTCGAATGAGGGCTGACAAAAGCTTGAATCTCAATCGAATTTGTTTGAATGTATCTGAACAATCGGCACGGATTTGATGTGCTTGTTGACTATTTGCAGAGAGAATTCCCAGAGAATTTTATGAGCTCTTGAGAATAATGATTTTCTGGTCTCCTCAACTGAAGGATGTGAGGTCTATTTATAGGGAATGGAGAACCCTTCATGGACTTGGTAGCTTATGGGCTTGGGCCCGTTTATGACTTGGAAGTCTTTTTTACCTTTGCCATTGACCATTTTATTTGGACTATAATATTGACTGCCCAAATAGTTGACAACCCAAATTATATTAATTTAATTTAATTTGGATATTTTATTTAGGTGATCTAAATTAATTAAAGTGAGCTAATTATATTTATTTTAGCTCAATAATAATCAATTTATTTTAATGTAGAACACTAATAATTTTTTAGTGTCTACATATACTATATAAATATTTGTATAATGAATTGCAACACAAAGCGTTGGTAGCTCATGTGATTTACCTCTTTAATATCCAACATACCTGCATAACAAATACACTCTACATGTAATACCCCGATTTTTAAGAGCGTTTTAATTAGCATTAATTATAATTACTAAGTTAATGATATTTTGAATATTCTTATTTTATTTGAGTTGGAGTCTGAATTTTTAAGTGAGATGTTGTAATGTGCTTATTAATTTAATTTTTATATTATTGTTTAAAATTATTTTGGGTTTTAAATAACCAAATGAATGGAGCTGTATTTGGCCGTTTATGAATTTAAAAGTCGGTTTCCATTTCTTAACTTGGTCGGTTAAGTTGGGAAACAAAAACCCAAATTATTTCTCTCTTGTTATTTTCTCTCCATTTCTCTCTCCTTCCCGTGAGAAACCCCAAAGCCCCTCACCCTTCTCTCTCTCTCTCACTCCGTCATCTTCCTCACTCCTCTCGCCGGCGTTGCCGAAGCTCACCGGAGCTCCCTTTCTTCCCCTGCTCACGCCGGTGCTGTCGTTGGTGGTGGCTTTGGTCCCTCTTTCCTCCGTTCGCTGCTGTTGTTGCTGCGTCGAGGCGATGCTGCCGCCGTTACTCTGATCGGACCACCGTGGACCAAGGACGCCGGTACTCCGGCAGTGTCTTGTTGGTACTACACCTTTTCCTCCTTTCTTTGATATTGGTTTTCTTTCTTCAAATTATGAATAGAGAGTAGTAATTTGATTATGGATTTTAGATGTGATGTGGTTGGTATTGTTGAATTTGTTGCTGCATGTAAATTGAAGATTCGAATAGAATAACGATGTGTGTGATTACGTGATGAATAAGGTGATGTTGGACGTTTGCTAGTTATTGGTAGTAAACCCAAATTGAGGTTGAGTTCAGTGATAATTTTAGGTATTACGTTGCAGATTTCGGAAAGTATTTAAGTTACAAGTTCTTAGCTTAACTTCACAAATATTGTTTGTTTTGTTCGATTGATGATTTAGTATTAACGTAAATCATTAAGGTATGATTAGTAATTAATCATTATTTAACTGTTTAGTGAGTTTGTTCTATTGAGTTAACTTGGGAAACGTTATTGTTTCTGGAATATAAACATTAAAGGTAAGACTTGGAGTTCTCTTTGCAATTACATTGTTAGTTTCTTTTTAGAATGCAATGGACAATGCAAATCAACTATTTAAGATACCATTACGAACGACCTGAATGAACCTTAAACTAGCGTACGTTTAATGAACTTTGGATTTCTAAGTTAAAGTTAACTCTCGGTAGATAACCTCTAACAAGAGACCTGTGATTATTGTGGTTAATCTTTTATAGGGTTTAAAGTAGCTTAAGGGTATACACATTGAATGACTCATCGTTAAAGAACAAGTATGTCTTATGTTTCTTGAGATGATCTGGAAGTACGTAAAGATGACTTGTGTGTATTATGAGTTGCAAGCGGTGAAATGCATACTCTGAAATGATATTTGTGAAACCATGTGTTATGAAAAGGATCTTATGCTATATTTTGAAAGTGATATGAAACTAAGAAAGGTATGTGATGACATTCCCGCTATGTATTATGGAAAGTACGTAAAGCTATAAGATATGTTACGATTTCCGATTATACAAAAGTGTACGAATTTTAGGCTAGGTTATATATGGTGTCCAAGATATGAAATGTTTGCTATGTAAATGATGTTTATTGAATGATTTGGTATTATGAAGTGTGACGACTTTGATGTTATGAAAGTATGACTATGATTTCGATTATGTTTCATAATTTCACACATTATGCTACCGATATATGAATTGAGAGATATGAAATGTTTTTATGAATGTAATGATTATCGATGTTATGAACGAATTTCATGGAATAACCATGATGCTACAAGAGCATGATTATGATTATGTTATGAACATGATTATGAATATGTTATGCTTATGATTACTTTTCATGATTATGATTACGGTTATGTAATGTAATTGGGGTGTGTAAAACCAACGAAACATGATAAAAGAAGTGAAAGATGGTTCTTGGCTGAGTATTCTGTTCTGTTGGTCATGCACGTTCCATTCTGGCGGTGTTGTCACCTTCTGCTAGGCGACGAAAGTCTCCCGTGACACCCGTGTTCTGGCCACCTTTTGTTGGGGGATGAAAATCTCCCGTGGCATACCACCTTCTGTTGGGCGACGAAAGTCTCATGTGGCATTTTATGTTGGTCGTGCATGTTCCATCCCGGCGGTTCTTGTCACCTTCTGTTGAGGGACATAGTCTCCCGTGACACCCGTATACGGCTATGCCACCTTCTGTTGGGGGATAATAATCTCCCGTGGCACCCGTATTCCGTATGCCACCTTCTGTTGGGCGATGAAAATCTCCCGTGGCAAGCCACCTTCTGTTGGGCGACGAAAGTCTCCCGTGGCACTTGCAGTCGGTTATGCCCCTTCTGTTGGCGAACTAAGGTTCTCCGTGGCTTACCTTCTGTTGTATTCGCCAAGTTACCAATATGACTTAAGTAAGATGGAAAGATGTGATGAAGCTTATGATATGATATGAAATATATGCTATATAGATGATGTGTTAAATGATTTAATGCTATGAAGTATGATGACATTGATGTTACGAAAGTATGATTATGATTGCGATTATGTTTTATGATTTCACACATTATGTTATCGATGTTGGATTAGGAAATATGGAATGTTTTATGAATATGATGATTAGTGATGTTTATGAATGAATGCTATGAAAGAACTATGTTATTACGATAGCAATTCAGGGAATTAGCTAACTCACAAAGCTAAACTAACTGAAAAGCTATAAAATACTAACTAAAAACCACTAAAAAGTAATAAAATAAACAATATATCAATCTCCCACCACGCTAGACCATTGCTTGTCCCCAACCAAAATAGAATGAAACATAAGGGCAAGATAATGAAATTTATTTGAAAATAAAATCAATATATAAGAAGGAAGAAAGAAAAAAAAGAAGGAGAAATAATGAAATACACTAACTCATTTTCATAGGAATCACGATCACTTTTTAGCATAAGTGACAAGTCATGTAAACCTCTAAATCACCTTAGAGGATGAATATTCTATCTTGAGGGTTTCCGAGGAGCTTAACCCACAACTCAAACCTACAATTCAAACCTTACTCAACACTTTTATGATTTTGCCCAAGTCAACTAATAACAAAATGATTCATCCAAGCAATAATAATGAGTAACTATCAAGACACTTCCTCCAAGTGCACCCATCGGTTAAGGGTAGAGGAAAGAGCTACTCAAGATTGCATTAGGATACCTCTTCAGGCCTTTTACTCGCTCATTAAAGACACACCTTGAAGAAGGAGTTACGATTGATGTGAAAGGCTGAAAGGGTTATTGGTCTGTATATTTGGATGAAGGTTTAATTGGATGAAGGCCAAGGTAAGGATTATGGATTTGGATTCTATAGGCTAAGGTATTTTATAGATTAAAGGATTTGAATGAGGGGTAGAACTTGTGTGCAAGCCCCCTAGCTTGACTTTTTTTTATTTCTTTGTGTTTCCCTTTTTCTTCTATTTTGCTTTGTGCGTTTTCTTTTGCTTTTGCTTTTTTCGCACTTCGAATTTTTTCTTTCTTTTATTTTTTCCTACCATTGATTTTTTTTTTATTGTACTGAGGTTTGGACACAAGTTTTTTTTATGGTTTTGGGTATTGGAAGGTTTTAATGCTTTTTGTGGAGCTTTGATTTGAAAGGTTATTTGGCTAAGGATCATGGAGATGGTGGTTTATGATTTTTTTTATTTTGGTTGCATAAGTATGGCTTAGGGATGATGGTTTATGGAAGGATAGAGAGAAGAGGGAAATAACTCATAATCCAAAGTATGTCCCTTTTTATTTTCCTTTAAATTTATTTTTATTTTTTATTAATCAAGGTCGTTCGATTGATTTAAATTTCATCATTGAATTACAAGCATAAATAAAATGATGGAAGGCCAATGAAAATAAAAATGCAATGATGTTTTATTATTTAAAAATAAATAGATAGAACATAAGGCTGATAAATATAAAATTCCTAAATGACATAGACTCGACAGGAAAGGAAATAAAGGAGCGGGGGGAGGGACTCTCTGACTCAACCTAGAAAACTAGCGAAATGACTAAGCCTACTACAATATTTAGGCAGTGCCCAAGGAGTTGTTCTTGTTGTTGCTGACTTTTGTTGCATGCGAAATTGGAAGTCTACCAGTGTCCACCATGTCCTGCAGAGCATTCTTTAATGCCAACACTTAAATGTTAGATGCCTATTCCCTTGGTGATATTTGCAGTCTGGAATGGGACCAATAGGCTGGATTGCTCCTCTTGCATGAAGTATATTAAAAGCTTCTTCCAAAGTCATGCCCAGGGGGATCGGAGTGAAGGCTTTTTGGGGCTTTTCTGCTTGATAACCCCTATTTTCAATGTTCAGTGCATTAACTTTACTGCTTTTCGAGCTAGAAGTGTTGTTGTTACTCTTCTTGAAAGAGTTGTTATTATAACCCTTATTTTTAGAGTCTTGCACCTCTTCCTTAATCAACAGGCCTACCTTGTAGAGATTTGTGAAAGACTTTATAGGCTGGAACTTAATGTGATCTCCGTACTTGGGCTGTAAGTTATGAATCACAAGTCGGGCTTGATCCTCTTTAGATGGTCTGTTGGTCATTGCACGAGCTTTTCCCTCCATCTGTTAAGGAAAGTGACGAAATCTTCGTTGGGGTTTTGTTTAGTTAACTCCAACTCATGAAGACCAATAGGAAGCTGAGGATTACATATATACAGCTTGCGGAAATCTTCTTTGATGTAGTCCCAGTCGTTCAGCTTAGTTTTGTTCAATGATCTGAACCACTTGGATGGATTTGCATCTAAGGTTAAGGGAAAGACATAAGCTAATAGGTCCATGCTCATGCCTTTGAGAGCCATAGAAATGAAAAAGGCTCTCAAGTGATCATCTGAGTCTTCGACCCCTTCGAATTTTAAGAGGTCATCCAATGCTACCTTTTTAGGGAGTTTTTCCCTCAAATCAGGATCAATGATGTCATAGCCATGAGCCTGACTCTCGAGTGCAAAAATTGAATGGATTAATTTCTTGAGTTTTCGCACTTTAAATCAGTCTTGGACTTGAAAGGAGGAGGTGATGGTGGAGTATCTTCGCGTTCTTTTTCCTCAGTTGTCAATTCTCTCTTAGCATTTTGATCTCTTTGTCTTGTTCTTTAATGACGAGAGTTCATCAGTTGGAGTTGAACCATGATGACAATGAGTTGTTCGTTAGTGTCTTCCATTTCATATGACGAATCGAAAGTTTTGGAAGATTCGTCTAAAAAGATGATGGTGCATTTGACGAATCTAGGAGTTGGTTAACCTTTTTTCCTCTCTATTGGGCGTTACCAAGTTGTAACTCAAGATTTATCCCAAACAAAATCGAATGGACCTTACTTGTAAGGTTTAAGAAATGATTTTCAAAATGAGAAAGAAATGGAAATGGTAAATGATTTTGGAAATGAAGGATTTAGAGTGGAAATGGGTTTTGGAAGAGTATGGGCTTAACCATGAGGAGACAGGGGCGTAACTATATGCACATGTAGACATGGGCTAGACTGGACTGTGCAAGCAGACTAGACTCAATGATCGGGCTTTAGAAAAGACCTAGACTTTGAACTTACAAGTAGAGTAAGCAAACTAGACTCAAGAGTTGCCTATGTGGATTTCAATGGATACTAGACTTTGAACTTATGGGAGAATAAGCAGGCTAGGAAGTAAGGGAAGACTAGAGGAATAAGCAGTTTAGGATGATTAGACTTTGTGTAACACCCCGTAATTTTCACCCTTTATTTTTGGTGCTAGTTTATTTTAAAATGATATTCTTTTCGTAAATAAATAAATAATTTATTATTTTCTCTAGATCAATGATTTTTATTCTTTATAATTTGGGAGCCGAATTAATAGTTTATTATATGGTGTGTTAGTGTGTGCATTATATTTATATTTATAATATAATTTATTAGAATTATTTTTTTTTATTATTAAGTATTTTCAAAATTTAGGCGCGATTTAGGAATTAACCGTTTTATCGCGTATCGGGCTTGAGCATGGATCATTGTTGAATTGGGCAAAGTTTTGTGTGGGTGTTGGGCTTGGGGCAGCCGGCCAAGTGGAAGAAATAGGGGAGCCTTCTTCTTTCTTTTCTTTTTATTTTCCTTGTGACTCTTGGTAGTTTGTAACTCCTATAACCCCCTAATTATTCTCCTTCATTAAAACCCTTTATTTCAACCATTAAACATTCATAAAATTCTGATTTTTATTCAAAGAAGTTCAGCAGCATCATTCTCATTTAACCCCCCACCGTTTCAAGAAAAGAAAGAGAGAAAAGGAAGAGCAAAAGAAGAGAAAGGTTCAACCCGGTTTTTCTCTATCGCACCTTCACGAAAATCACCATAGCCGGAGATCTAACCGTTGGATCGTCTTCAATTTTGGACACAACGTTTACAACGCCTTGTTCTACATTCTGACCAGAGCGATTAAGAATCTAAGCTTTTGATCATCGGGAATCATGGTCGTAACAGAGCAGTACGAAACAAGAGTTTTCAACGTTCAAGAAGAAATGCCTAGTGTCTCGTTGCTACAATTCTCGTTCGTAATGCTTGGGGTTAGAAGAGGATTTGGATTGCATGATTAACTCGTGATTGTCTCTTTAGACTCAGCTCTCCTCCCGACGATCCAGGTAACTAGTTGTTATCTTAGAACCATAGTGAATAGGGTATTATTCGGTATTAGATTACTACGTTAGGAATTGTTTAAAATACTTTTTGTATGAGATTTTTGATGAAATTTGACATGAAAATACGTGACACATGCTATGTGAATACTGTGTAGAGAAAAATAATTTTCGCATGATTTTTAATATTTATTTGATTTAATTAGTATTTTGTGCTTTTTGGCTAAATTTTATAATAATTATTGAACGACTGTTAAAATTGATGAAATCATTTTTCTTAGATCATGTTACATGCGTATAATGTATTCCATGCCTTAGAATAATTTTTATCTACTGTTTACTGTTTTAATTAATTGATATATCTGTTTTTGTAATTTCGTTCAGTCAGTATATAATTCATGAAAATTATTTATAGAGGCAGAAAAATTAATTTATTTGAATAATATGTATTTAAGTGAGTTTCTACATGTTATGTGAATTTTTGGTAATTTTTGGGCGTCTTTTATATTTTTAATTATTATAATGGCTTATTTGAGGAATCTGTATATTAACTGTTAAAAATACTTTTTGAGTCCGAAAATTATAAATAAAAATTGTACCATGTCAGTAGAGCTATTAGGGTTGTATGATAATCAGATATAATTTATAATTTAATATATTCTGGGTTTCTGATTTTCAGTAGTATATAGTATGCATCATTTGGGTAACCACATGTTTAGGTTTGATTTATGAAATAAAATGATTTAATTGTTATTACTCTTTTAATGAATATGATTTAGAGTTAATTATTGATGTATTTGTGATTGAGTGTGGTTGCTGTAAAAATCAGATATTGTCATTGTTGATGTTTTGGAATGTTCAAGTGTTATTGTGAGAGATATTTGTTGAAAATTTGTAAGTGATTTATTTTGAGGATTTTTTTGAAGAATTACTTTTGATGAATTATGGGTATAAGGCCGGGTGGCATCCCTTTTGACGAATATTTTTGAGATGAATAATACTTTGATGATATTTATGATTTTATTTTGAGATAAGAACATCCGATGGGATAGATGTAGTCCCCTTGAAGAACATGCCAACCACCTGGTTTGCGAACTAGGGGTACACCCGGGTTAATTGTTGTCGTCCGAGAGTCGGGGAGTTCTCGTGTTCTACCCGGCATCGGGAGTTTGGCCATTCTTAGACACGGGCGGTGGGAACGTAAGCCCATAGACCGACCGGAGATTGCGATCCGACAAACCTTAGGAAGTGATTTGCGAATCACTAGCGTTCGGTTTCCGTCTCGACACTTGTTTTACCTATACATTTATTTTTCTAAAAGTACTCTTGAGATGATTTATTTATTTTTATCCAACTCACTTGCTATTTATTATTCATTTGCGTTATTTGTGAGTTATATGGAAGTGGATGCATATTGTAGTTAACTTGACTTAATTATTTCCTTTCTTATTAATCTATGTCCGAATCGTACTTTGATTGCTTTTGTTCCGGGAGAACCGCTAGTTACTCCCCACCGATTGTGGATATTTGTTGTATATTTTGCGGGTTTTGTTGATGGGGATTTTCTTTGATTTTGGGCTCGGGTTGAGATGCGAGAAATAAACTATTAGGGGTTTTAGTTCTAGACTTCTCTTTAGTTTGAGATAGTTTTCTCATTTTTATCTAAGTAATTAATTTACTTATAGTATTTACTTATGTTTGTTTTTATCACTTAGTTATTTTAACACTATTCTTGTAGTAGTGACATTCCCAGAAGACGATGTTTCCGCCATCGTCCAATTAAATATATTATTATTATTTCTTTCTTTTTGGTCTTTGAAATTCTGGGGTGTTACAGTTGGTATCAGAGCAAAACGCTCCTAAACTCTGAAAAAGAGTTGCTAATGATTCTTTAGAATTATTAGTTAGCCATAGGATATAAAATTTGTTTAGAATTAAGTTTAGTTGTTTCACTATAATGAGAGTGTGATGGGTAGAGTAAGTAAAGGGAAGCCTTATGGGAATGTGATGTGCTCTCATGCTTATGGAGCATATGTTATATGTATAGTTATTTGTATTATTGGTGGAATTAGTCTACCAAGTTTGCTAATCTTATTTGCAGGGCCTCTTGCATGGAATTTATTTTCTCTTTTATCAGAGTGCGCAGCGAAAGCGAAGTAATTTATAGTCTTCTCGGTTTCGTTGTGTTTAATTTGTTTTATGTTTTGCAATTTAGGAATAAGCTTTAATTTTATTTTAATATAGTCTTATGTGTTGCATTGCTTTTATTTTATTTGTTAGTTGCTTGATAGTATATGTTATTATGTGAGACAGTATATACTTTCTGTTCATTTTCAATTAAGTGTTGTTTATTATGTGAGTACTACGTATCTGTTTTATTGTTTACAAAACTTTCTAATTTGAATTTATATTCCAAATTATATTTTAGATCTTTGAACTTAATAAATTTTATACTTATGTTAGAGTTATTTTCTGACTTTCAAATTTTGTTATTGTTAAAATTTTGACATACTCTTTTGAAAAACGTTTAATTTCAATTGTCTTCAAATTTCTCTTACCGTTTTTGACCATCTATATTTATAAATATTTTCCTTTTAATATTTTTAGTTTTCATGCTAATCCTTGTTCAGCCTTTAATTATGGTAATAAGTTTTGTAGTCTTTGAAAATAAAAGTACCCTAATGAGTTGTTTTGGTGTTAGTTTGAAAAGTAGATGTAAACTATTTTGTTTTAAAGGTTAGCATTCAACAACTTTTATTTTACTTACTAATTTACTTTTCTTATTAGCATTATTTTTTTCGAACTCAAATGCGTGAAATGATCTCGTTTACTATTTGTTGTTCTTGTTTAAATATTTAGTGCTTTCTAATTGCAAAGCAAAATTTTGGTTGTTTTCATTACTTCTTATTTAATTATCTGATTTTGACTGATCTGTTTTATATTATTTGGAAAGGAAATTTATATACTCAGTCTAAATTTTAAACTTGTTTGAGTTGATATTAAGTCATAATGGGTGATTCCTTTGACTTGTATGTCAATTTGATAAGTCTAAATTTTAAACTTGTTTGAGTTGATATTGAGTCATAATGGGTGATTCCTGTGACTTGTATGTCAATTTGATAAGTTGACGCATTTTATCTGTTTTGATTTAATTTCCTTTTTGAGTTGACATTAAGTTTATATTGGGTGATTCCAGTAAACTCTAATGTTGATTTGATAAGAAGGCTTTCAAATATTGTTTTGTTGATACTAGATTGCAGTGGGTGGTTCCATGCACATTTGTGTCGACTTAACAAATTTTATAATTGTTGTTAATAATTTATTACTTTATTGCCTATTTATTATTAGTGTTTCGTAGTTGTGAAATTTATTTTAAAGTTTTCAATTTCTTTTGCGAACTTTAATTTTTCATATATATGTTTAGGAGGCGTACGCTCTTATAACATATGTCATGAGTTGTGTTCGTAAGTGCTATTTTAATAAAGCAGCTAGCTACTCTTTATTAAAGTGCTCTTATCTCTTTAAGTGGAGTATAAGCCCGTGTGGTTACCTCTATTTAAATTGATTTGGCTATCTATTTACGAACTTTTTCTTCTTCGTTTCTTTTCTCAAAATATTTATGTATGATCGGATTTATTCTTTTATAATTTTACGTAAATATTTATTTCTGCTTCTTTTGCAAAATTACCTATAGTTTATTGTGCAAAAGCTTTCTAATACTGTCTTTGGTTCTTTCACATTTTATAAAGGATGGTTGTTACCATGCTTCTTTACAGTACAACTCTTTTGGTCTTCCAAAATAAAATATATATTATTTGATTTATCAAATTTTATACCTGCAAAGTTGTTTAGTTCTTAACTAAAATCCATTGATTTTTGTTTTCTTAATGTTCTTTATATAGAGTATTTTCTTTCATCTCTTGGTTGTTTTTAAGTTTCGAGGACGAAACTCTTTTAAGGGGGAGTGTTTGTAACACCCCGTAATTTTCACCCTTTATTTTTGGTGCTAGTTTATTTTAAAATGATATTCTTTTCGTAAATAAATAAATAATTTATTATTTTCTCTAGATCAATGATTTTTATTCTTTATAATTTGGGAGCCGAATTAATAGTTTATTATATGGTGTGTTAGTGTGTGCATTATATTTATATTTATAATATAATTTATTAGAATTATTTTTTTTATTATTAAGTATTTTCAAAATTTAGGCGCGATTTAGGAATTAACCGTTTTATCGCGTATCGGGCTTTCGGAGCATGGATCATTGTTGAATTGGGCCGAAAGTTTTGTGTGGGTGTTGGGCTTGGGGCAGCCGGCCAAGTGGAAGAAATAGGGGAGCCTTCTTCTTTCTTTTCTTTTTATTTTCCTTGTGACTCTTGGTAGTTTGTAACTCCTATAACCCCCTAATTATTCTCCTTCATTAAAACCCTTTATTTCAACCATTAAACATTCATAAAATTCTGATTTTTATTCAAAGAAGTTCAGCAGCATCATTCTCATTTAACCCCCCACCGTTTCAAGAAAAGAAAGAGAGAAAAGGAAGAGCAAAAGAAGAGAAAGGTTCAACCCGGTTTTTCTCTATCGCACCTTCACGAAAATCACCATAGCCGGAGATCTAACCGTTGGATCGTCTTCAATTTTGGACACAACGTTTACAACGCCTTGTTCTACATTCTTACCAGAGCGATTAAGAATCTAAGCTTTTGATCATCGGGAATCATGGTCGTAACAGAGCAGTACGAAACAAGAGTTTTCAACGTTCAAGAAGAAATGCCTAGTGTCTCGTTGCTACAATTCTCGTTCGTAATGCTTGGGGTTAGAAGAGGATTTGGATTGCATGATTAACTCGTGATTGTCTCTTTAGACTCAGCTCTCCTCCCGACGATCCAGGTAACTAGTTGTTATCTTAGAACCATAGTGAATAGGGTATTATTCGGTATTAGATTACTACGTTAGGAATTGTTTAAAATACTTTTTGTATGAGATTTTTGATGAAATTTGACATGAAAATACGTGACACATGCTATGTGAATACTGTGTAGAGAAAAATAATTTTCGCATGATTTTTAATATTTATTTGATTTAATTAGTATTTTGTGCTTTTTGGCTAAATTTTATAATAATTATTGAACGACTGTTAAAATTGATGAAATCATTTTTCTTAGATCATGTTACATGCGTATAATGTATTCCATGCCTTAGAATAATTTTTATCTACTGTTTACTGTTTTAATTAATTGATATATCTGTTTTTGTAATTTCTGTTCAGTCAGTATATAATTCATGAAAATTATTTATAGAGGCAGAAAAATTAATTTATTTGAATAATATGTATTTAAGTGAGTTTCTACATGTTATGTGAATTTTTGGTAATTTTTGGGCGTCTTTTTATATTTTTAATTATTATAATGGCTTATTTGAGGAATCTGTATATTAACTGTTAAAAATACTTTTTGAGTCCGAAAATTATAAATAAAAATTGTACCATGTCAGTAGAGCTATTAGGGTTATATGATAATTTTTGTGTGATTTTGATGCTCGAATTTGTAGGTTTCATAATTATTATGGTGTTTTTGTGATGAAATTGAGGACACACTATTAAATTGTTTGAGGGCTTGTAAATCAGATATAATTTATAATTTAATATATTCTGGGTTTCTGATTTTCAGTAGTATATAGTATGCATCATTTGGGTAACCACATGTTTAGGTTTGATTTATGAAATAAAATGATTTAATTGTTATTACTCTTTTAATGAATATGATTTAGAGTTAATTATTGATGTATTTGTGATTGAGTGTGGTTGCTGTAAAAATCAGTATATTGTCATTGTTGATGTTTTGGAATGTTCAAGTGTTATTGTGAGAGATATTTGTTGAAAATTTGTAAGTGATTTATTTTGAGGATTTTTTTGAAGAATTACTTTTGATGAATTATGGGTATAAGGCCGGGTGGCATCCCTTTTGACGAATATTTTTGAGATGAATAATACTTTGATGATATTTATGATTTTATTTTGAGATAAGAACATCCGGTGGGATAGATGTAGTCCCCGGTGAAGAACATGCCAACCACCTGGTTTGCGAACTAGGGGTACACCTGGGTTAATTGTTGTCGTCCGAGAGTCAGGGAGTTCTGCGTGTTCTACCCGGCATCGGGAGTTTGGCCATTCTTAGACACAGGGGGGGAACGTAAGCCCATAGACTGACCTGGAGATTGCGATCTGACAAACCTTAGGAAGTGATTTGCGAATCACTAGCGTTCGGTTTCTGTCTCAGACACTTGTTTTACCTATACATTTATTTTTCTAAAAGTACTCTTGAGATGATTTATTTATTTTTATCCAACTCACTTGCTATTTATTATTCATTTGCGTTATTTGTGAGTTATATGGAAGTGGATGCATATTGTAGTTAACTTGACTTAATTATTTCCTTTCTTATTAATCTATGTCTGAATCGTACTTTGATTGCTTTTGTTCTGGGAGAACTGCTAGTTACTCCCCACTGATTGTGGATATTTGTTGTATATTTTGCAGGTTTTGTTGATGGGGATTTTCTTTGATTTTGGGCTCGGGTTGAGATGCGAGAAATAAACTATTAGGGGTTTTAGTTCTAGACTTCTCTTTAGTTTGAGATAGTTTTCTCATTTTTATCTAAGTAATTAATTTACTTATAGTATTTACTTATGTTTGTTTTTATCACTTAGTTATTTTAACACTATTCTTGTAGTAGTGACATTCCCAGAAGACGATGTTTCCGCCATCGTCCAATTAAATATATTATTATTATTTCTTTCTTTTTGGTCTTTGAAATTCTGGGGTGTTACACTTTGAACTTACATTTAGAGCAAGCATACTATACTTTAAACTTACGGGAGAGTAAGTAGGCTAGGAAATAAGGGTGACTAGACCTTGAACTTACTATAGAGTAAATAGACTACGCAATAAGGGAAGACTAGACTTTGAACTTTTATTTGGAATAAACAGTCTAGACTTAAGGGTGACTAAACCTTAAACTTACGGGAGAGTAAGCGGGCAAGAAAATAAGGGAGACTAGACTATGAACTTATATTTAAGATAAGCAAGCTAGACTCGAAGATGGGGCCGCTATGGACTTAAGGAGGGATAGACTTTGAACTTACATTTAGAGCAAGCAGGCTAGACCAAAGGATTGATAGGTTTTAAAGTTTAGACTTCTTCCTGTATGGGTTGTAAATCAGAATTAGTAAGGGCTTATATGGAGATGCAAACTAGACTTAGGGTATAAACTGGGCTCTTATAGTCCTAAGACTTGACTAAGGCTTACATGGAGATGTAAACTAGATCTACGGTATATATGGATTGCGCTTTTATAGTCCTAATACTTAACTAGGGCTTACATGGAGATGCAAACTAGACCTACGGTATGAATTGGGCCTAAATGGAATTAAGCTTTGGATTGTACTTGCATTAGACTTAGATTGAGATAGTAGACTATAATTCACATAGAGATGCAATTAGGCCTAGATTTAGGGATGAACTAAACTTAAATAGGCCTAAGATGGACTCTAATGCTAACGGGCCTGATATGAATGCATGGACTCAAATGGACATGGGCCTAAAATGAATGCAAATGGGTTGGATTGAGATATTTGGACGGCGCACTAGCGGAAAAAAGCCCATTCGATCCGGTTACAACTGGACTTATAAATCCGAATTTTGGCCCGGATCAGATGGGCCCATAGCAACTATAAGAAATTAACTGATCCGGTTGTGAACCGGATCTGTTAATGTAGTTAACTGATCCGGTTTTCAGCTATAACCAGATCTACATTTTATTAAAAAAAAAACTTCAGACCACTCTTACTGATCCGGGCCAAGCTGAAGCGGCAAATAAACAGATGTTATGTGATGGATGTAGATTAGATAGTTAGGGAATAGTAAATTTGGATGTGAAATTCAAAGGTCAAATATTGATTTATGAGTTAATGGAGTTGTTACGAGAGGTTTGTGAGTTCAGAGGATGTGTAGGATTTGAGAAATGAATGTCGTATCAGTGAAATAAAGGATCCATATCTTGGTGGTGATTTAGAGGAGTATCGATTAGAGAGAGATAATTTACAATACTTATGTAACAAAAGATCATATCCGCAAAGGGGTCAAGTAAAAGAGTTTGGAGCATAATTTCTTCTATTAGATGAGTAAGATTATATAAATGGAAGTTGGAAAAAAAATATAAATCTAGATAATAGAGAGTAATTAAAGTTATATAATGACAATACTAAGTGTATGGTGTTAAGACTAATATGAGCTTTCAGTACAAATTCATGGGACATATGGTTGTGAATTATAAATTTAAGAAGGATCAGGACAACGAGTTTGAGTATTGGGAAATACTAAAGTTCGGATGGAAAATTGCATCATAGAATATTCAATTATAACATGGAAACATGGAGTGAGATATTTTGACTTGCCATAGTAATTGTAGGTGATTTATGATAATGAAATAAGGTTATATTATGGAAATAAGAGTTCATGTATTGGGGATAAGAAAACCTTTAAAGGGAAACCCATAACATGAGAATTTTGGAATGCTATAGTTTAGATGTTATAAATTAAAGACGGAAGTCTAAGTACAAAGAGAAACTATTATGATGAAGGGAATTGCCAAAACGTGTTAGAGGATATCTTATAGTCTACAAGTAAAATATTACAGGTTAATTGTACGAGCTTAGAATTGGGTCTCGATAATAGTTAATTATCTTATAAGTCTTTGAGAAACATATTTTACATTTTGATTATGTTATGGGTTCGACTGCGGAAAGACACTAGATTTCGAATACATTTTATGTATATTACTTCCTTTAAAAATATTTGAGGTAGGTAAGATTATTTTGAAATTTGAGTTTGTGTTATAATAAGATTATTTTCAGGTATTTTGGATATGTTAATTACATTTCAACTCCGTTTTGTTTTACATTAATTTACGGTCGGAAGTTTTAGTCATTGATACACTTTCGAATTGAATACGCGATACAAATTGAGAACAAGAGCATAAGTTTTGAAAAATATAAATTTGTGTTATTGAGAAAATAAGGATTATAATATAGTTATTGTTTTATGGGGAAAGTAAACAACATTTGTGGAGCGAGTTGCTCAATATTTGTTATAGAGTGGGTATTGCTCCTTTGAGTAGTCATGATCTAAAAGTTTTTGAGGTTAAGCTTCGAAAATTCCTAATTCGGAGTACCGAGCAGGAAGTTATGTTCATTTTAAGTTCAATGTTTTTGCTGCAATTATTTTCACAAGTGGATACAAGTGGGTAAAGGCCGATACCAAATAAGTGGGTAAAGGCCGATACCAAATAAGGTACGGTATGAACAACAACCCTTGGAGGATGGGTGATCTCCTTCCGAACCCTCGCTGGGTGGGTGAAGTCCAGCAGATATTAAAAATGGGTCATGTCCTGGTTAAGGCTTGCAAGCATAAATATTTAAACGGTGGGGTGACGACCTCCATTAGTTTAGAGACAGTCGGTTCCTTGTGTAAGGAGCCCCTCTCTATTCGTGTTCGCTTTACCCAAATAAATTAAATGCTATAGACCCAAAGGGTTTTGAATGATCTTAGTGGTGATCTTCATTATAAAAATTCTTACTTTAATGCGATTGTGCAAGGATAGAAATCCTGAAATTTTAAGCAAGCACCTTACTTGTGAAGCATACTGAATTCTAGCATGAATTGTACATGAATGGTCTTAAGCCACCAAAAATGAGGTTTTGGGATGAGCTTATGTATTCAACTGTTGTTGAACTTTGTCCTTATGGCAAGAAACTTATTATCTATAGTAGATGTATGAGTACTTTTTATCTGACTTTCTAGTTAGGGATTACTGGTGTCGTAATAAAACATTTCTAACTATTTGATTTTAAGTATTTTGAATTTTGGAGTTGTTCCACTTGATGAGTAATAAACCGCACAATCATATTTTAAGCCACTAAAATGAATTTCTAGTTAGACAGTGTGTGTACTCAGTTTTTCTGATTTTGTTCTTGGAACTTGTCCTGGTGGGGGCAGAGTCCATTGTTAGTGATTTTGCAGGATTGATGTCGAGGACTTGGAATGTGATTATTGATCAAGAAGAAGATTTTTAAGTTATAAAATGGTGGGCTGAGGTTATAGATAGATGCCTTGTTTGGAAGTATTTGTAATTTGTTATTTGGTTTTCAAGTTGTTCTGTTGTGGGCCCCTGACCCACAAATTCAGGATCGTTTTTATAGGTTTTGTTTCCGCTGCGAATAAATGTAAATTCGAGGTTTGTTAAGTGTTAATTGTGTTTTGTGTATCTTAAGTGTGATTGGTTAGCAGCTTGGAAGTGCGGGCGGTTACATGTGTTTTCAGAAGGGACCGGATCAGTTGATGATAGTGCAAATTAAAAAAAATGTAGCTGCCATCTGTGGCATTATGAAACCTGTATATATGCCAAATGTATGTTGTGACCTGTCAAGCACAAAACCTCCAGTATTTTAGAAGGCCAAATTACAATGCAAGATTGACAATATAAGACCCCAGCTAAAGTGCAAAGTCCTAACTAAAGTGCAGACTCTGCACACCAAGATCTAACATATTTTGCCACAGCTTCTCACATCAAACTTTAATTTCATAGGAATTTTAGAGTTCTTTTATCACCTCGTTTGCCATTTATATTATACTTTTGTTTGAGCCATCTTTTTGTTTGATTCGTCGTTTAAAATTGTAAGTTCCCCATCTTTGGCTCCATCAAAATCAACTACAGTTGCGTATCTTGTTGATTGCTCCTTACTCAGAGGCCAGCAGCAACAGAAGACCTTGATGTTCCCTGATGTGAAGAGCTATAATCAGAATCTTCAAGTTAAATTTTCACCTCGAAATTCACGATATCTATATTCTTAATAATACGAGATTCAGTATTGCATGAGCTACAATAAGAACATGCCTTTGGCCTCTTGAACTTCATTGAAAAGCTTTTTTCTCTTCTTTTGTTCTTCAATATACTTTTGTCTGCAAAACAAGATAATTAGAAGCAGCACAGGTAAAGAAATCATACTTTCCACGAAATTTGGCAAAATACTCACATAGAGCTTGAGCTACAGTAATTCTTTTTCTTCGATCTTTGTTTAACTTGCTACTGTAATCAATCAACTTACACAACTGACAAATATATAAAGTAAATTCAAGAATCAGCACAATTCGGTATGAAGTTCCAAGGAATCAACATAAAATAAAAATTGATTGGATACCTGCAATTTCTTGTGCACAACTGCCAACAGATTTTGTAAGGTTTGAACTAGTTCATTATGCGTTGAACACTTAGCCTGCTATATGTGTGAAAGAGTGAGAAACACAATAAAAGTGATGCATTTAATCAGTGGACAAACAGAAAACGTGATAGACCTCCAATTCATTTGATTTCATTGTGAGGCAATCCAGCTCGGAAACGTAAACTTAAAGACAACTGGTGATCACGATCATCTCTAGCCTGCTGTAACTCTGTCCTAAGACATCCCACTTCATTAAATAGGTACACGTAAACTTAACGAAGCATAAAAAAAAACTAGTTAAAGACATTTACCAATTGCGTGTGTGTTTTCTTTTTGGATGAGAATCTGGTAGATTCTCATATAATTCACTGCAACGTGTGTGTTTTCTTTTTGGATGAGAATCTGGTAGATTCTCATATAATTCACTGCAAATTCTCATATAATTCACTGCAACACAGGAAACAGAAGGAAATTTAAACTTGCTCATCACCCATATAATTGTACAGTAGTATACATGTAGAGAGGGGGGGAACAACTAATAATGCAAGACACTCGAGAATCAGAAGCTTCGTAGTAGATTCTCTCATTCGAGGAATATACTCATATAAAGATGTAAGTGTTCCCCTGTGACTTACTATGTAGCACCGATACGGATTCGGAGACGGGTACAGGGACTGGAAAACGATAAAATCAAAATTCCAAAAAACGGGTACGGCATGGGTTCGGCAAAAATATATATAAATTATTATTTTTTTTCTGGATGTCAAAAAATTATATATAAATTATCAAATACTGCTATGTTGAAATCCTTACATTCCTATAACTAAAACGATTAGATACATTTATTTTAAAAATAAATCAAATCCATACATCTATCACAAGCAGTGTCACATAGTTCGCTCCTACCCCCCGCGAACTATGTTTCAGTTTGCTCGTTCCCAAATGCGGTACGTTCACGCGCCAAATCGCATAGGTACGCGACCCAATTTGGCCAAATTGGCGTACCGAAATCCAAATCGTCATTCTCTGTTTGTATAGAATAGGATGATTTGGAGAGAAGAGGCTTTAATTTAGGGGAATTTCAGAGTTAGGGTGTGAAAAAACAAACCCTAATTCCATTAATTAAGCGTGTACCAATAATATATTGCAACTAGATGTTGGGGCTTTTGATAAGGAAGTTGTTTCGAGCATAATCTATTGTTTTTTTTTTTTTGGGATTTTTTTATGAGAGCATAATCGACTGTGGTACAGTAACAATGGAGAAGAACTGAAGAAGTGAAGAACAGGAGAGAGAAAGAGTTGAAGTGTTGAACGCAGAAGTGTCGACATTACTTTTCTTTTTCTTACCTATTTTATCTTTTCTTTGGAAAGGGTATTCTTTAATGAGTATTAATAATATGTTTTTTTTTTTTTTGTCTAGTGGTGTGCAGCTAGAGAGGTCATTTTAATGAGTATTAATAATATGTTTTTTTGTCTTTGGTGTGCAGCTGAGGAGAGAAGTAATGAGGAATTTGAAGAGTTGTGGTCTTGTGGCTCATGAGTTATTCAAGGTCGAAGGATTTGATTGACAGCCAATTTTCTTTGACCATTATATTCTTTTTTGTATAGTTTAGAATTTTCAGGTTAAAGATATATTGTTACATTATGACATTTAAAATGTAGTTTGCAATTTCAGTTTTTTTTTATTAAGACTTGTGTATTTGTTACTTTGTTACTTTCTTTATATTTTAATCTATGAAATTTTTAAAGTTTATTAGTACTTTGTTACTTTCTTTATATTTATCATATCTATGTTGTTTAATTTTAAGCGAACCGAAAAATGTCCCAAAGCGTACCATGACCCAAAAAATCGTACCAAAAAAAACCCCCCCGCGATCCAAAATCCGACCAACTAGCGAACCGCGTTCCCGTACCCGTTCCGCGATCCGAAGCGATCCACGAACTATGTGACACTGATCACAAGTTAAAGGAAGGGAGGAAATCAAATGTTGACTGTTAAAAAAACCAACTGGCTTTCACTATTACACCAATATTAAATATCATACTACTAAAAGTAGGGGTGTCAAAACAGGTTCTCAAACAGGTTCTGGGTATACCCACGGTGAACCAGGTCAGACCCGGACAGGTCAGGATTCCGATTGTCAGTGCCCCAGGTCATGATTGGTCAGATTTTGTTCAAATGGGTCGAACACATTTGAATCATTGGATCCCCGGGTGCCGGACAGGTTTGAGCGTTCCATTTATAAGTCGATCCATTCCCGGATATGATCGCCCGTTGACATTTTTTTTTTGCCGGGTTTACGCAGGTCGTATTTAGGTTTCATGTACGGTTGAGTTAAGTCAAATGTACTCGGGTTGAATTAGTAATGACCTTAGTTCGATCATTGTGAAACATCGGGTCCATTCGCTATTGAACGCCAACTCAACTTCGGGTAACTCCTGATCGGGCCATCTTGATTTTTTTATGGATTTTGTAAACGAATCATATTAATAAAAGTATTAAGATCGACATATATATACATATGTGTGTGTGCGATAAATATATGGATGACAACGAAAAACCAATAAAAACACTATATTGATTACCGTGATGTTTAGTGTATTCTCTTACTCAATTCTTATTTCGAATAATCAACTGCGTAAAACCACTCTAATGAGTAAAGGAGTAGAACGACTCTTCATATGTTTTAATATTATATATTATAACCAACGACAATAATAACGAGTAGACGATCAATTCCAAACTTTATATAAATGATTTATTATTATAAGCATTATGATTGATATATAAGTTTGTAAATAGTTATGATGGTAATGAGAATAATAATACTAATAAACATAAAGCGACAAGGATAATAGGTAAAAATACAAATAATAATAGTAATAGTAACAAGGCTAACAATAGCAATAGTAATACAAATAAGAACAGGAATACTAACAATAACAATATAAATATTAATATGTTGAATCATTTTAATATAAGGTTGATATCAAAATAATTGTAAAACCAATCTAATACTCTGTTGATTATAAATTAGTATAACGACTTTTAATATGTTATAATATTATAACAAATGACAATCGTACACTCATATGTTTACAACGACGGTTCATATGAGGCCTAAGTGATTATAACGAGGGTTCATATGTTGCACAATAATAATAATAATAAATTATACCCCCAAATCATTATCCCCTATAAAAGCTAACCATAACTTATTAAAATAAGTTAACTGTTACCAAGTAACAACCATAAGTTAAGTAAAATAGTTAACAAGTACTTACTAGTTAACAACCATATAGTTTAATACTAGTATAAGATTATTAGATTAACAACCATAACACTCCATTATCTTTATAAGTTATAAGATAATTTAAGTTAATTGTTTTTTGTTATACTATAGTTTAATACTAGTATAGTATTTATAGTCTTCTCTTAACTTTGTATGTATATGTGACTATATATGTTAGTACGATATAATAATATTGGAACCATTCTAACTAACGAGCCGAGCCTGAGCCTCATTGAGTTCGGCTCGAAAGTTCGTCTCAAAAGTTCGTGAACAAGCTCGAAAACATTTTAGATAGGCTTAATGTAAAAAAGTAATGTCCCACATCGATAGATAAAGTAAACACCGACCTTTTTTTCCCTATATAATCTTATAATCAAGATAATTATAATTTTTCTTTTATTTGTCTTGTTTAATAATGTTGGACAATTACTAAAATGCATGGCCCAAAGACTTGGATTAGGATAAAATTAAATCTTTTACTATAATTCCATTACTTTCATGAACACTCACCAAAGAAACTTACATAATTACATTTACACTTCCAGCCATCACATTACAATACACCTACAGCGCATAGTGTGTGAATTATTTCGGTAAGGTATAAATCCCACATCGCTCAGCAAAAGCAAAAATCATATTTGCAAATATAAAAGGGGCATGATACAATCTACATATTCACCCATCTCTTCCTGGTTCTAGCTGTAGAGCCAACAGCGGGCTCCTTTGTTGGGAGTTGGGACTTTTAAAGTCCCACATTGGGGAGGAAGCAAGAGTAATAAGGGATCTTTTGTATTAAAAGGGCATGTATAGATAGGAGAAAAAATGTATGATTGTTGGGCTTTGCCATGTTTAATGAAAATTAGCTTGGCATCCACACTTAATAAGAGTTTACCAAGACATTGGGCTATATCTAAACTAGTTGTTAATGTTAAGTTGAACATTCTTTTAATTTTTAAAATTTTAATTCCACGAGCTAAGCCTCGAGCCGAGTTCGGCTTAGTTCATTTCGAGCTCGAGCCGAGTTCAGCTTAGTTCATTTCGAGCTCGAGCCGAGCCTTAAATTCCTGAGCTTGACGAGCTTCGAGCTCGAGCCGAGCTCTATCTTATCCATTCTCGAGCTGAGCCAAGCTTGGACATGTTCGGTCTCGGTTCGGCTCGTTAACACCCCTTACTAACCCCTACTTTTGAGTTATAGCATGTATGATAATATGATATACATCAATAGATGTCAAATCAAAACAAGAGAGCAATGTACACAAATAATTCAAAAATAAATGAAAATAAAAATATAAACAAGTACATGATATTCAAAGTTTAACCATTAAATTAAATGTAATTTAATTTTTTATTTAATTAATTATTAAATGTAAGCAATTTTATAAATTAATATATTTAATGATTTTGTAGATATAAAAAAAAAAATTGAATTTTAGTAATATCTGGTTGAGTACGGTCGGGTTCTGGTTTGAATGCGGGTCAGTGTGGTCAGGTCAGGATATATTCTTGCCAGATGCCGGTCAGGTTTGGGTAATCCCAGGTCAGGTTTCGGTCGGGTCGAGGACGACCCTCACGAGGCCGAACCGGGTTGGCCGGGTCGAGAATCGGGTTGGCCACGCGGGCCGATTCTTTTTCGACACCCCTAACTAAAAGTACTAATAATTCACCAACCCTTACCCCCACAATTAAATATCTGACTACTAAGATTAAAATATTAAATATACTCTACCTACCCCTACTGAAATCTGGCTACTAGATGGAAAGACAACTGGTCATTCTCTACTTCCCCCTTCCCCTTCTCTCGTTCCCAAACTTCTGAAGGTTTTTGCAAGAAAGCTTCAACAAACCAGCTATGGCGATGGAGCTTTCACAAAAGTGACATTAATATCAGGTAAGGGCTGGGGTACGCGTTTAAAAGCCCAAGATCGTACCCAAGACGTACCCAATATTCGGCCCAACCGTACCCAGATGAACCCTACGTACCCACCTTTTAAGGTACGATTTGGGGACGTATCCACCCCGTATCCGTACCGTACCCGTATCAGGTACGCGATACGGTACTTGGGAGGAGAACCCATGCTTCATTGGTGACTTATACAAGCTTGTTTTAAATGGGGTGGTAATTCCATTAAATCTTTTGTGGATGCTAAGAACCCAATGAATTGTGACAAGATGTTTCCAAAATGGTGGTAAGCCTTCAAGATAAGCACAAATAGTTAGAGGAAAGAATGTAGAAACATACAACCAGTTTTCAGACCCAAATTATACCAGAATTATGAGCGAAACAATGGACTCCGAATGCTCAGCAACTAAGGTAAAACTTAATCAACTACAGCACCCTGTTGGGTATATGTCGCATCCAAATGGAAATATGAATAACTTTAAAATTACTTCTACATCACATCAAAATTCTCTCTATCCCATTTTTCCAGATAATATCACTATTTTTGTCACAATGCATTGTCATCTTTTTTACTCTAATATTAGCATCTTTTCTTAATCTCTTGCCACTTAGAGGTGGAAAATTAATTATGAGACAATGAGAGTACTTTCTCTTAAATTAGCAAACAGTTAATTACTCACAAAACACATACATAGCAGAGAAACTGCCTACAAAACATTGGCACTTTGTGATGCTACTTAATGATAATAATAGAATAGAAATGATGCAATTTTATTATAAGTTTTGGATAGTCTTTCTAGAAGGAAGTGAGTACTAAACATGTTTCAAGTAAATTTTGGCAGAACAGATCACAGGAATGAAATACATCAAACAATTTACAGAAAATAAAATTAAATCAAACATCCTGGATAACAAAGTAAAGAAAAGCAAATAAACCCATTTGGCCACAATCATAAACACAAAGATTTCCACAGTACCTGCAATATTGAAAGCCGCTCATATCTAGCATTGATATCATCCATAAGAACCTGAAAATGAAGGCCAGATTCAGCAACACAACATTAAGAAAGAGTTGCTCAAGCAGAGAAAATAACAGCAGTGACTATAATAGATAAAAAAAGAGGGTGCAAGAGAGATCAAGGGATTGGGGAGTTACAATTTTGGTCAATGCCTGGTCAACCGCGTTTAATTTGGGTTGCTTTATGCAATTAACTGGCCTACGTGTAGATATCCCACTATTGTTAGGAGTAGCTTGAAAAAGAAATAAGAAAGTTAGCTAGAGGAGAGAGAGAGGCGTGGCAGGTTCACTGCCTTTGAGTTGGCTTTCTTAATCTTCTCTAAAGCATGCATGTGGTGTATAATTTATTCGTCATTCCTATACTCAGAACCACTCCTAGATTCGTGTCCAGAGTCTGAAACATCATGGGAACCCACAGGTTCATTGCCTTTCCAGAAATTAGACCCTCATTTGGGAGCTGAACTTCCATTTCTTCTCTCATATGTATGGGAGGTTGATGGCCCTAAATCAGCACCATCATTAACAACAATCTCGCTTTGGTGGTCTATTAATATCTGGTTCACCATCACTTTGATAGTTCCCATCCATTTTCATTTCAAAATCATTTTCACTCGAATTCAAGTTTGTATAAGATCATTTTCAAAAACCAACTGAGTTAGATGGAAAGTTCATAGGGATTATATCGATCCATCATACTGCTTCAGACCAAATTTGTATAAAATGTCAAGTAATGGGAGTACTAGCACACTACAACATCATACAGTCTACAAAACCACATTAATCATTCTTCAGCAATGACTTAATTATTCCTTATTTGAGCAAATATGAAAGAAGCAATGGCAATTGCATAATAACATTATTTTTATCAATTTAACAACGTAATGCGTTCAATTATGCGATTGCCCTGGTTTCTTTCAGATTGGTCAGTTTTTTAAGATAACTTTCCTAGATATGCATGTTGAAGCCCACTATTGAGAAAGTAACAATAAATGTCAATATTTAGTTCATGATTGTTATTGAAATGTCAAGTCTACACAGATCAACAAGATGCTAGCAATAATGCATAGTAAGAAAAATGAATGCAAGAGGACTTTAGACAGGAAAATGTTGTGGTGCTGAACTTCCATCAGAATATCAGTCATCTAATTTTAATATGAGCCAAAACCAGCACAGTCCTGACACAACAAACTACAATGATTAGGCATTTGTAATTGGGAACATGAGTTTAAAGATTAAAAATGGTGATTGGGAATTCAAAAAAAATTCTGGCACCTAAATTTTAAGGGTAAAAAAAATAGAAAATAGCATTAGTCACTGAAAAATACTAAAAAATTCTCATTATCACCATACACAATACTGACAATAACCATCTGATAAAATCTCTCCCATTGTATCATTAATGACTATATATTCATTTTATCATGGAGCATTTAGTAATGGATTATTGAGTGTTGTTCTCAATTTGGTTTTTAACCTCATCTATCAGATAGAAATTAGAGTCTAAACTCCCAATCTTTCTATTCCCAATCCCAATTACCCATTCCTCCTAAACAAACACCCCCTCAGCATCACGATTTACCGCTGCAATATTTCAGAGAAAACGTATATAAACATCTACAACATGACACATTAAAGAATGTATACTATAAGTGAATGAGTCAGTATAACAAAAAAGATATGAAATCAGGAAGGAGTTGAGAAGAAGGTACCTCATGTCCATGAAATATAGATGGCTCATTCATGTCATTCCAAATATATAGTGAGGGTGTTGATCCAACATAGTTCTTGTAGGAGAATTTTTCAGCCCACCATTCCCTAACATCTAGATTCGGCATATCCAGGTACGAGGAGGAACCAGGCCAACACCATCCATCATAATCCTTATCAGTTGCATCCTTAACATAATGTCCTTTGTATGAGGCTTCTTTATGAATATAGTAGGATTCCTCACACATTATGTGTGGGTCAACAATAATAACCATACGCCTCCCCTTGGTAGCCAACTTGGAAACAATAAATTATACACCGCATGCATGCCTTAGAGGAAATTAAGAAGGATGAAAACAAAGAAAAGTAGAAGAATAATATAAAAAAAAGACAGTAGGCAGGATAGCAACAACTATTAACTCAGAACTGAGTGGTAGCTATCTTTGGCACCCAAACAGTTGGCCCAGGCTTGCAACCCAAAAAGATACATTCAATGCTCATAAACCCAAAAAAAAAAAAAAAAAGAGTCAGTGATGTGGATGTGATATGGAATAGGAGTGTTACTTATGTAGAGTTCTAGTTCTGTTAGAATTCTATGTAATTTAGGGTTTAAATTTCTGATTTGTTAAGTATTTCATCGGCATTAGGACTTTGTTTTAATTAGAGTTTGATTTGCATTAGGATTCTAAGCACATAGGCGGAGTGCTCTTGAAGAGACTTTCGTGTGTTAGCGAACCACAAAAACTCAAACCGAGACTTTGAGAGGAGATTGTGCCGAGACCACAACTTTCCAACCTTGAACCGAGACTTCAAGGATCAATCTATCCTTTATATTTTGGTGCATCAATAATCATAAAACACAAAAATATTTCAAGATTGTTCATCAGTGTTACGAAAAATCAGATTACTTTGATTCTAGTGCTCAAGAAAGCCCACAAGATCCGATCTTTTTCTAAAGATTATCGTGGTTTTTCAAGCTTCATCAAAGGGGTTTTGAGATCCACATCAAGTGGTATCAGAGCTTGGACGTGGGTGGTAAGGTTTTTCGAAGTGTTACAATTCACTCGCAGAAATCCAGTTTCGGTGGTCAGTTTGTTTTGCTTCGTTCTCCTTCGTTAAGAAAGCTTTTGAGGTGATTCTTTTTTTTTTTAAACTGGTTATTTTTATTTCTACTTTGCACCTGTGAAGTTTTATAATTTTTAGAATTCGTTTGCTATTAAACTGGGCGGCTTTTTGTGAACTTGTCTAAAACCGGACTATCCTGGACCAGTTTTGGAAAAAAATAATTGCAGACGATTGGCTTCATATTTTTATGTGAAAATTTGGTCGAGTGTTGGAAACATATAGGGCTAGGGTTTTATAAAATTTTGTAATTTTCGAGGTGTTTTGATTGGATTTTGGAGCCCATATTTTAGTCGAACTTTCTGTGTGTGTTTGATTGCGTGGAACTGTGAGTTGTTGGTTGTGATCATGACTGGACCTACTGGAGAGCATGAGATGCCTAAAACTACTAACGAGTGGGTGAAACATTTAGTAAAGCAAATGGCTTGGATGTCTGAAGAGCTATAAACCCACTCTAGAGAACAAAGGGCTATTCAAGCTCAACTACAAGGCATGGAGAATCAGGTTACTACTCTCTCCAATAATAGTGTCAGCCGTGGTAGAGAGAGAATTTCTAACCCCGGAGCATTCAATGATGAAGATAAGAGTATCAAGTGGGAACTTCCGGAGTTCCATGGAGATGGAGATCCCCAAGATTACCTAGATTGGCAGCGGAGAATGGACAAGATGTTTGAGTTCAAGGATTATGAGGATGAGAAGGCTTATCAAGTGGCTCAATTGAAGTTAACAAAGTATGCCTCTTTGTGGTTTGATAGCTTCAAGATGAGGAGGATTCGAGAGCGGGAAACGCAAATTAGGTCTTGGGTTGAGATGAAGCGACACTTGAAGAAGAAGTTTGTTACAGCTCAGGACTTGCAAGATAATTACTTAAAGTTGAGTACTTTGGAGCAAGGGAAGCTTAGTGTGGCCGAGTACACTAAGGAGTTTGAAAGACTAGGTATTTTGTGTGACATCAAGGAAGAAGAAGAGATGAAGATTAGTAGGTACCTTAGGGGTCTAAAGCCCGATGTGAGGTATAAGGTAGAGATGAGTTATTATCAATTCTTCGATGATGTTGTTGGTCAAGCTACAAGGGCTGAAAATCAAGAGAGAGAGAAGCTTGAGAAGGACAGGAATAAGTGGCAAGGGAAGGAGTACAAAAAGGAGTTAAATTCGAAACTTTCTAGCTCTCAACTAGCTAGTTCTTCCTCGGTTTCCATTGAAGACAAGGGAAAGAAAGTTGAGCTTACTCCTGGGCAGTTGGCTATGAAGGGTGTTCGTTGCTTTAAGTGCCAAGGTACTGGTCATGTTGCAAAGGCATGTCCTAATAGAGTGTCGGTGTCTCTTGAGAATTACACAATGTTGTTGGCAGATTACCTTTCTAGGAGGAACAACAATGACGAGAGGATGCTTGCGGCAGACATGGGGGAATTGAGGGTTGATGTCGAAGATGATTGGGAAGATCAAGAAATTCAGCAACCTAAAATGAATGATAAGATGGTAGGGTTGCTTAGAACCATACTCCATGTTGATGTGCAGTTAGAAGATGGTCAAGAGCAAAGGGAAAACTTATTTCATACGAGATGCTTAATGGGTGGAAAGAGTTGCTCTTTGATTATGGATGGGGGTTCATGTACAAATGTCGTTGCTAGTGATCTTGTGCATAACTTGAATCTTCATACGAGGCAGCATGCGAGACCATACAAGCTGAATTGGCTCTTTACGGGTGGATAAACAAGCCTTAGTGACGTTTTCCATTGGTAACTACAAGGACGAACTTTGGTGTGATGTTGTACCCATGACAGCTTGTAATATTCTGCTTGGTCGTCCATGGCAATCTGATAGGGAGACCTTACACAATGGACGAACTAATATGTATAGCGTGAAGACAGATGGGAAGAGACTTGTTTTAGCGCCACTACCCCCAAGGGTGGTGCAAGCTAACCCTATTGCTTCTCCTATTTCTATTGATAGCAGGTCAACAACCGTGAGCAAAAAGGATAGGAAGGCTAATACATTACACTTAGCACGAAAGCCGAATGCTTTTGGAGTTGGTGATTTTGTATTTTTGAGTCTTAATGCACAGAAGATATACAACTCCAAAGGGAAGCAAGAGCCGATCGTAGAAGGGCCTTTCAAGGTTGCTCATCGTGAAGGCTATGATACTTATCATGTCCTACTTGGAGGTGGCGTTTTGGGGACGTTTAGTGCTGCTGATTTGGTTCCCTGCTTACTGGATGAAACTTGAGGACAAGTTTTCTTCAAGAGGGAGAGTATGATGTGGATGTGATATGGAATAGGAGTGTTACTTATGTACAGTTCTAGTTCTGTTAGAATTCTATGTAATTTAGGGTTTAAATTTCTGATTTGTTAAGTATTTCATCGGCATTAGGACTTTGTTTTAATTAGAGTTTGATTTGCATTAGGATTCTAAGCACATAGGCGTGTGGATTGACACCCTTAGCCGTGTGAATAGATAGAAGAGTTTGTTAGTTGTTTTTAGTTATCCTTTAGGACTTCGGTTTTCTAGTTGGTATAGATTTCTTCCAAGCCTATATATGTTTTATTTCGTTCAGCAATAAAAATCAGATTTGTTTTGGAGTTTATTAAGAGTGCTCTTGAAGAGATTTTCGTGTGTTAGCGAACCACAAAAACTCAAACCGAGACTTAGAGAGGAGATTGTGCCGAGACCACAACTTTCCAACCTTGAACCGAGACTTCAAGGATCAATCTATCCTTTATATTTTGGTGCATCAATAATCATAAAACACAAAAATATTTCCAGATTGTTCATCAGTGTTACGAAAAATCAGATTACTTTGATTCTAGTGCTCAAGAAAGCCCACAAGATCCGATCTTTTTCTAAAGATTCTCGTGGTTTTTAAAGCTTCATCAAAGGGGTTTTGAGATCCACAAAAAGGAAAGTGGTTTCATAGGCAGGATAGCAACAACTATTAAGCAAATTTCTACACATAAACTTTGGAAATTATAGCACAAAACAAGAGAATTTTATACTTAAAGTCACACCATAATTGAGTAAAAGCCATCCTATCAATGTGTAAAAATCAATTTATAGCGTGAAAATACCCTAATGGCAATAAAATGTTATCCTATGACCAAGTGATCCACCTTTATATTTAATGAAAGCCATACACCCTAGATGTCTCCGGTCTCTTATTAATGCAACAAGCACATCCTCAACTTTTCACCATATCTCCAAACCAACTCAATGCCAATCACTACAAGGCATGTTCAACTTCCAGAAACTGAAGCTAGTTAGTATTATATCCACCCTTCTGCAGTCTCAAAGGCATAAGATGTTTGAATACATATACTTATAAGGTCTGATGTCCCAAGAAGCCTCCGTAACACAGTATGATATACTCCTACTTGTTATACCCAAATGCTGGACTATGACATCAAATATATTAGACTAAAAGTGACCATCTTTGCAACAGGAAATGCTCATATAATCACCTGCAAATGGTGAAATTCGTGTTTATTTAAAGAAAAAATAAGATCATATTAATCACCTTTTGTTGGTTTGCTTCACTGAACTTCCAATGATTGTTAGGATTGTTATCAGGTGAATCAAGGTGTTGTCACATAAACAAATGAAACAAAGTAAGTTTAACGTCCAAATTAACATCTAATTTTCCCCAAAAAAGAAAAAGATCAGCGAAAACTGAAGAAATGAGATGAATACGAAGAAAATGATGAATCAACAACTTATGTAATTAAGAGCAGTATAAAATGATCGAGAAGCCTGCAAATGAGGAGAGAGAAGCATCTCAGAAAGTCTCCATGTCGTTTGATTGGATTGAAAAATGCGAGAAAAAAAATCGAAGAACAAATTAGAAAAATAAATACATAATTCTCAAATTTACCTGAGGAGATTGACGCAAAACATAACGGATCTCCAACATTCGTTGGGCCGCCCGACGAGCGAACACATCGCCGGAGAGTTTGATGCTCTCGAATTCGTCGTCAGAGAGAAATAACGGCATGATTGCTGAGGTTTTTGGGGTGATGTGAAAATTAGGGTTTGGGAAGGTTGGCGTTTGTTCTATGGGATCTGGAGGAGAGAGAGAGTGGAGAGGGGTGTGATAGGGTGACGTGAGTGAGCGAGAGGTTTGGATGTGGGCCTGTCATTGGGCCGTACGAACCGGATCAGTTAATTAAAACAGATCCGGTTATCCTCCCAACCGGATCAGTTAATTGACCGAAAATTTAGCATCCATAATTTGGTGGTTTTGTTGTGACATATAAGGTTCTTTTCCACTAGTAGCACTTAGAATATTCGAAATTCGTTTTGAAATTGACCTCTTTGTTTTTATCTTTTATTGGAAACTATGATAGATGATTAAGGATAGATTAATTTTTGAAAAAGAGATTTTTTTGAACGTCTGGTAGGATTATGATAAATAAATATTTTCGAAAAAGATAGAATAGAGGAGGGTGTAAGATTGATTTTGAAAAACATATGTTTTTTGAAAAGGATGGAATATAATAAGATAAATATGATAGGGAAGATTTGTTGGATAGAAGGGATGAGGTAGACATGCATGACGACTCTAACTATATCATGATCACTTATCTAGATGTACTTCTTAAGATAGTCTCAACCTTAGATGATATGTACGAAAAGATCGATTATTATATTTGAATTAGGTGAATTTTGTTTGAAAAAGATGACCTAAAAGTGTTCATGAACTATTATGCGAAGATAGATCAAAATCCGACAAATAAACAGACGAAAACGAACCGCGACATTGCTTGGTAGCTTACGCCACATGCCAACGAATTGTGTGCCACACAAGCTACTTGCGCCGCACGCAATGGAGTTTTGTGCCACGCAAAGCTACTTGCGCCACACGCAGGAGTCTTGAGTGTCATGCAAGCTGTTGCGTCAGGCGCAAGCTACTTGCGTGAGAAGCAAGCTTCCTACGCTTGACGAAATCTTTTGTGAAGCGTATTTTTGTTTTGTCTATGTATTGGTCGTTTTTTGATAATTTATAGCCTAAGTCGAGGGGAAATATGAAGATAAAGCATGTTGAAGATAGCAAACAAGCAATCAGTAATGTCATATAGGCAAGAAAGTATGCAGTTCCAGCCTAAAGTCAAGATCTACATTTGATAGTATGGCCAGACTTTGGTTAGGGCTTGAAAGGGTTCAAAACTAAGAGATTGATCCCATGCTTCATATCTTTGCTTAAAAAGGTGGCCACGTGTAAGGCGCACTCCAGTCTCAAGTCAGGAACAAGATAACTATGCCATGGTTGGGTAAGTTTTCTTATGACTAAGATCCAACACTATAGCTCAGGAAGCTTTTTGGAGGGACATAGCGCAAACCCCCCAGGGGTGTCTTCATGGATAGAACATGCGCTAGTGAAGCAGGGACAATTGTCCTTATAGTGGCCCAGAGAAATAACCATGCATATGCAAAACTGTAATGTAAAAGCATAAAACTAGTATGAATCGTATTTTTCGAGTTTCACCCACAAAATAAAACATAGTTTTAAATCCTCCCCATTGAAGTCCCCAAATTGTAGGCGTATTTTTAATGAGTCGTATTTACCTACCTCATTGTAAAGGTTCTATAGAAAAATATTTTGAAGCCACCAACAAGTCTTTAAAGCGGAGGACTCATAAACCTAATTGGATATTTGAAAATCTTGGGGACAACTTAGGGACTTATCCAATGTAGATTTTCCTGTCATGGCTCTATGAATGGTCAATGAACCAAAGATTGAGTTCGGAGGTGAGGGTACAAATATGATCAGGAATCAAATGCACCCATTGATGCCCTCTACTTAATATCGATTCATGTCAAGTGTTTATGCAATTAAACAACCAAGCAGTATGTTAATGCAGTGTATAAATTAATCTATGTCGGTTCGTTAAACACGCAAAAGACTAATTTTTGGGTGACATGTTATTATGCAATCAAATTACGAGGAACCTAATTCAATTGTCCAAATTATTTGAGTTTAGTGTTAGAACATTTATTTAGGTATTTGATTTACAAAAAGACATGCGAGGTGATTAAAGCGTTAAATTATAAAGAAATATAAAAGAGAGATTAGAGAAGAATGTACATAATAACACTAATTCCTGTTATGATCTACGTCATGGAAAATAGCTTGTTAGTTACAAAGGAATTAAATTGGAATTGACCCTCAGAAATGTGTACCTTTGTCGCCTAGGTCTTATGTAACGATCTGCAGGAGGAGCAATCTTGAAGCTTGAAATACGAAATTCGAGTGAATGAATGTGTTTGAATGAGTGTTTGAATTTTTGTTAATAATTGTTATAAGGAGTTATGAAGTGATGAAGTAAATCATTATTTTGTCTAATCTGTTATGATGTTCATTGTTTGTTTTGTTCTGTCGTTTATGTCGTTTCATCTGTTTTTGTTCCTAAATGTATATTATGTGGGTTGTATGTTGTTGTGCATGGGCAGAGGCATGTGAAGTGGAGTGGTTGTGTGTTTGGTTTGTGTATAGGCTCGTGGGTATGCTGTCTATTCAGGTTTGCAATTGTTTTATTGATATCTACAAATTAGCTTGGTTTCATCTTTTGTTAAAGTTCTTTTAACCACCTTGGACACTGTTGATTATCAACTTCATTTGGAAATCTGCTTGTTTGACAGTAATTGCTTCAGCAATCAGCATCATCCCTTATTCCTTCTGTTGCTTTTACAGTGAAATCAGTCAAAAAAGATTTTCTGCACATAACTAATTATGATAAATCAACAATTATGAAGATCTTAGACCGTGCAATAGAAGTGAAGGCTTTACTCAAATCAAGCGACAAGTCATTTCAACCTTTTAAAGGGAAGACTATGGCTATGATATTTGCACAATTACTCTTTGCTTTGTTCAAAAGATGTACATCTCTTATCAATTCATCTACTCAAAATTTGTATATATATAGTATGTGGTTGGCTTTATATGAAACTTTTGCTTCGGTTTGTAAGACCTTCTTGTTATTATTAATATTGTTACGTGAACTATGACAACTGACAAGAGTGAATAAAAAACACCACTAATATCAATCCTATAGCAGGTATGTTAGTGATAAAATTGCCACGGGAATATCCTGTCATAAATTATTTTTCGCGACGGGATTTGGCCCCATCGTGATAGGCTTTCGCGATAGGATTTTCACCCGTCGTAAATGGCTTTCGCGACGGGATTTTGCCCCACCATAATTGGCTTTTAAGATGGGATCGCGATGGGAAAATCTTATATGACGGCCCCCTTCTAGGACGGGCTCGCGACAGGAAATCCCGTCATAAATGGTCTTTAACGACGGGTTTACGATGGGATTTCCCATCGTTAATAGCATCTTTTCTCGTAGTGAGTCGTGGGAAAACCTTGTGAAAAGCATTCGAAGAAATGTATTTATTTATAGGCAAAGGAAACCGAAAACGACTCGAAGAAGATAAAAACGTAGCTATTTATAAGTGTAGACACATAACCGTGTCTCCTCATTTAAGGGTCCAATGATGAAATATACCGCGGTATTAGTTGGCACGGCCTAATGGAAGAGCAGTCCGGATAACCAGTCCATGTGTGTTTTGAAATAGTATTATAAAAGCCCAATTAATTATCCATGATGATTAATTTTAAATTAAACCCGTAAAATGTTTTAAGTCCAACACATTGGTTAGGTCGCGTCAGGCGCCCCAATGAGTGCCTGACACGTGTACTTGTGACTCACACCACTAGTGGAAAAAAGGTTAAATGTCACAAGACAACCGCTGCGGTCCTTAAGAATACTGCAGCGGTAAATCGTCGAAAAATTTGGGGGGAAAAGTGGGAACATAAACCGGCATCTGGCACAAGTCCTGTGTGAGACGCAAGCTACTTTTTTATCTTTTCAAGAACGCTTTTCCACGTGTTAACTGGACGGACCACGTCAGGCGTGCCAATCTACGCCTGACACGTGTCTTTGCGCCTGGCGCAGGACTTGCGTGCAACGCACGGTTCTTTTTGCCTATAAATACGGGCCGATTTCCTGAATCAGAGACGGCTTTTGAATTTTTTATTTTACAAACACAAAATCCTCACGAATACTTCTGAACACTATTACGAATCTTAAAATACTTCAACCTTTAAATAAATTCCAATTACTGATCATACTACGTTCCTGGTTCCACGATTGCTCCGCCTGAAAGTCGTTACGCTCTTTGATCTAAACCGCATAGGTATAATCCTGAGGATCCTTGAATAATTATATTTTATTATATAGAAGTTACTAACAATTTTTTGTCATGATGTAGATCTTTAATTAATAATCGCGTCTCTTTGTAAATTCTAACCCTTTTATTATTATTCTTGTATATAATATTGTTGATAGTTTTATTTGTCATGCATGATATTTATCACCCGCATGTTATTATTGTTAAACAATACCTAAAGAACTTTTCTAATTAATTCAGATAATTTGGACAACCTGCTAGGAACCTTGTAATATGATTGCATAATAACTTATCACTAAATAATTAGTTTTTCCTGAACCAGCTTAGATTAATTATTTTTAGGGTGCTTAAAACATTATATGATTATTCTTTTGCATAAAATCTGTAATGAATCGATATCTAGTAGAGGCCAATAATGGGCAATATAGTTCCTGACCGTATTGTACCCTAACCTGCGAACTCAACTTTTGGTTCCTGACCATCTATGGAGTCTAGACGGGGAAATCTACATTGGATAAGTACCTAAGATGTCTCTTCCGTTTCAATATCCAATTATGTTTATGATTCTTCCTAAAAAGAATTGTTGGCGACTTCAAAACGAATTTCGAATAAAACCTTAACAATGGGGTAGTCAAATAAACGCGCTCACACCGCGTGTATGCATTAAAGGAATGAAAAAAATCCACTCCTACAATAGGCTTCGTATTTTTCATTTCTGTTTACGGCATCAACATTGCACTTAGGCAGTACGTTGCGTCAGACACAACATGGATCTGGTCGGTTTTTTATCATTTTAAGATTCTTTTTATCCTTTGATGAAATTTATCCTTTGAAATTCGAAATCAGCTATCTTTACGAATAAAAATCTGATTTCCAAATATCCTTTAAAAATTAATTATCAACAATAATTAATATTAAAATATTAACAATACAATTAATTATTAGGAATAATTGATTGGGCCTTAAAAATTGGGCTTGGATTTGATAAATAAACTTTATTTTTTCAAAAGCTTTTGGATTTAGCTTCTTCGATTGCTCTTCATTTGGACCGGACCAATTATGACGATAGTATGTTTCATCATTGGGTACTTAATGGGGAAACATGATTTTGTTTCTGTAACGAGCCAAGTCACCAAAGTAACAAGAGCTTGATTCTTTACCATGAGATTGATCCCCTATATTCCATAACCAATGAGATTGGTTCTTCAAGCACAAGTGCCTTTGCATCTGCATCAACTGTTGTTCAAGGTGGTTCTAGGAATTCTCTAATTGCTTTGGATAGTTTATGTCTTCCCAAGGTCTGTGGTGGATGGAACATATAGGACATAACAATTTGGAACAAAGCCGCCATTACTTAACACACTAGTAGAATAATTGCTTATTGCTATTGTAACACTCCCAAAATCCATACACGTCTAAACTACGTTGCATCGACTTTGGGAGTGTTACCGCCGCGGTGAAATGCAAGGCTTATTGAAATTAAAACACTAACTTACTCTCTACTATGAAAACTAAATTGCAGCGGAAATAAAATGTTAACTTAACTACAACTCGGGAATCAACATTGACCCCTTTTATTTAAACCATTAAGTAAGTGAATCATAAACAAACTCTAGAATGTTCAACCAAAACACTTTAAAAGTTTATAAACCAGTGAATATCCCCCGTATGCCCAAACTCATGCAGCATCACCAGCATACCTAATCTGCTCCCCATTGAAACATCAATGGTTCATCACAGGTCAACAATCAACACAAATAACAAACAATCAGCTATGCTGAGTACGTACATAATCAGTTACATAATACACTAAACATAATCAGAATAATAATAACAGTTCCTAAACATGATTCAACAAAAGCTTTAAATTCCCTTTTTACAATTTATTTGGCATCGAACGGGCACCGTCATCTTTCTAGAATCATACGGGCTACTTAATCCTTTATAGACAACTTGGTCTATTAGATGAAATGTAAATACGGTTTTGTTCTGTTCCACATCCATCACCTTAGTATGCATACCCCCAAGATCGTACGGAACCTTCCGCCTACTTGAGTTATCAAAATTTATAAGGATACTATTGTCGTCACAGTAGGCCTGTGTAGGAGTGTAGAACAAGTCTAACACTCCCCCCATTGTTCATTACTTGTAGGGAGTCCGACTACAAGTTTATTGCCAACAACCCTTTTTAGCGATACTGATTCATACAACATTAAGCATATGATTTCTATAACATCATATAAAATCCTTTAGTTTAGGCAATCTCTTATAAATCCTTGCTACAATTATTAATCATATCATTTCAATCCAACATCTCATTTCATACTTGTGATACAATAGAATTACGCATTCCAATAACAATTCATTCTATTTCAAAAGTCATACAACAAGGAAATACATACAGATTTCCAATTTATTTCATGTTACCAAACAATCTCATCAACAGTTCCCTATCATGATTCTAGGTTCCAATATAACAATCATAACCTAAACATGATACTAATATATCAAACTGAACTAGTACGCGTAAGTACCTTGTAACGGAGAATCTTTGCTGACTATTAAAACGTTCCGCTTATGAAATTGGGACCTAATCGAATAATAAAAGTATTTCAGTGCTAAGTCCTTGACATTATTTATAGAGAAACGGCTTAACTAACTATGTAAAATATGATGTTTTGAATATTAAAAATAATCAAACTTGTTGTTTAAACTTTCTTTTCATAAACTTTATTGAAACTAACATATTTAGAACTTAATAATGTGTTTGCAAATCTGATTTCTTCTAGCTTATTATACTTGTTCATAACAACAAAACCTAAACTAGTATATATAAGTATTATAAAAATCAGAATTAAGAAATAATGCCATCACAAGAACTACTACTACACTTGTAAATCTGATCCTTGACGTATGTTAATTTAAATCAAATCTTGACTTTTCTTGTTTTCAACATTGATTCCAACACTGAAAACTAATTCTTTGTTCATAATAAACGAAATTTAAACAAGGATAATATAACTTATAAAATCAGAATTTAAGAACTAAATCAAAGGGAAAGAAAAATAAAGAGAAATTCTAAAATTTCTTTTTTTTTTTTATACCGGAATGCTTATTGTCTCAGGCGACAACCCACAACCGCCACAACCAGCGGTAGATGCGACCACCACCCGCGGCTGAACAACACCGGCGAGCCACGTACGACGCACGACAGCGTTCGACTCACAGCACCTCCCGCAACTGACGTGCAGCACCAGCGAGCCACGCTCGACGCCGACGTGCAGCACCAGCGACCCATGCTCGACGCACACCCGCGCCTTCTGTCTCGCACGAGCCACCGGCGACTTCTGCCACCGCGCGAACCACCGACGAAGGGAGCTTTTCAGATGTAGGGGGAGCAGGGAGAAAAGTTGTGTAGGAGGAAGAAGGGAAAAGAAAAAGAACGCAGGAGGGAGAATAAGAGAGGAGAAAGAAAAAAATATCTTGGGGTAAAAACTGCTGAAGTAGTGACTAGGGTTTGGTAATTTTTTTTTCATTTTCTCTTATTTATAGCATGAGAGTCCTATGTTTATTAGGATTTGTTTTCCAAATCAAATTTCTAGTTCTTATTTTATTTATTTAGAAAACAAAAAAAAAAACAAAATCGAACTATAATATAATTAGGTACAAAAATAGGTTGTATAGTTAAATTATAACTGTAAGCTTACCCAAACTATATATATTTCTAAATAATATTAAAAACACTTTCAACTTTATTCTTTATATTTTCTTATTTATAAAAGAATAACTCCCGAAAATACAGAGTATTACAGCTATGGCTGAATTGCTGCAGTTTTACCTATACGCAATAATAAACCATGTTAAAAGAAAAGGAAAAAACGAAAATCAACCTATTGTTGCGGTTCTGGGTGGAAACCGCAGCAATAGATGTCAACGGGAGATTTTCAATATTGTTTGACCGGATCTATTATTGCGGTCTTAATATTTTAATCTATTGGTGCGGTTTCTTTAAAGAACCGCAGCAATAAAGGCCCAATATTAAAAAGGCCCAATATTATAGGCGCAGCAATGTAGGTAACAAAACCCTAAATCTAACACAAATGGTCCGCGCCTCCACTCTCACTTCTCCCTTTCTGACTCTCTCAGCAAATCTCCTCCCTCAACCTCACTCCTACTTTTCCCTCTCTCATGGCAGATCTCACCAATATCTCCTTCAACTCTCTCTCTCACGCGACCTCTCTTCGCCACCGACGTTCAAGCTTCGCGGTGGCCTTCATCTCTTTCTCTCACGTGACGTCTCTTCATCTTTCCTCCTCGTCATTCTTCTCCTTCATCGAACTTTCTTCGATGTCCGCCGTTCACCACACAAAGACGTAGATATGGCGGTCGATGTCGGCGGTGGTGACAGCGGTGGTTAGTCTCCATCCGACGAGTAGATTATTGGTCCGATAATTTTTTTTCGATTTTTTTACTCGATTATCAGATTTGATTTGGTGGTAGCGAGATTTTTTTTTTCGATTTTCTCTCATCGGAGCGCTAACCATCTCACAGAAGAAGTATGTTCTCCATACTGACCGCCAGTCGGAGAGTCTCATCGCTCCCTTGTTTTCTTTCTTTTTTGTTCTTCATCTGGAATGAATATTACTGTTCTTCTTTCTTGTTTTCATTTTATTCGGTTTAGATGAACAATTATGTATGCTTCAAATTTTGTTTTTGTTGGACTTTTGTGTTAATTGACCCTAAAGTTCTCCAATTTGACGTGGTAAGTCCATGAACAATCATATAACATTGGCGAGCATTAAATGCTCTGTCTCTATGAAATCCCGAAATCGATGTTATACTCTCCTGTAATGATACCATCCTTATAGCTATCAGGACTGCTTTATGGTTCATCAATCACTTTTACATTCAGAGGTTGGTTACTGTTCTTGTTTTCTTTCTTTTTTGTTCTTTTATTTTTCTCTTTTATAGTTAGATTTTATTTTTATTTATCAGATCTAATGGCTAGGTTGGTGATATTTTAGCTTTTCTTTTGGATTTTCTTCATTTTTGTTTGTTAAGAATCAATATGATGTCAGCGTTTCTGATTTTTTGTTATTGTTTTTCATATTTTTCTTTTGTATTTCTTTTTGTTAATATATGTTGAATTTTTGTATCTTTTATGTTTTTGTATAAGCATTCTTTGTCATTACTTTCAATTTGTGTGTTTTATTTTCTTCTTGCGTTTTTTCCTTTCAAATTTGATGGCAAAGAGTAAAAAAATTTTTTTAACCTGTACCAGTACCTATTGCTGTGGGTCCTACCCAAAACCGTAGCAATAGGCTTCTTTTTTTAAAATAAAAAAAACAGACCTATTGCTGCGGTTTTGGGTTGGAATCGCATCAATAGGTTGCTCTATTGTTGCGGTTAAAAACCGCATCAATAGGTAATTTACCTATTGCTGCGCCCTTAATTGCGGCGCGACTAAAACCACAGCAATAGGCCACTTAATGACCTCCACAATTAGCTTTTATTCTACTAGTGACACTTTTGGGCTATTTCTCAAAAGCTAGATAGGTTGTCGATTAAATGGTTTAATACCTAATATATTGGGCCTATTAATGTCTGGACAATGCCCATTCCCACTGTTCTTTCTTGGGCATTGAGGAATCGAGAGTAAAAGTCTGCTTAGGAATTCAGAGGTTGTTGTATAATTCTTACACTATGGATCCTTATCAATGAAATAAGTTGTACAAGCATCTTCGTGGAGACAAGCCTTAGGTCTCTTGGAAGACGATTATCTGCAATAACAAAGCTAGACCTAAAGCTTTGTTCATAGTCTGGCTTGCATTATATAGGAGGCTTAATACAAGACAGAAACTTGCTTTTTAGGGAGTAGATACTGATGCTAGTTGTGGTTTGTGTGGAGTAGCTACTAAAACTCAGGAACACTTGTTCTTTGAGTGTGAGTACAATATTGATGTGTGACAAAGATGCCTTCAATGTCAACTCATAACTAGACAGATCAAGAGTTCTCATGAAGAAGTCCAATTGGCAGCTCACTGTTGTAGGAAAAAAGCTACTAAGATGTGTTACTATGCTTGTTTTTTGTTGAGTATCTGTATCACATCTGGTTACAGAGAAACTAGAGAGTCTTTAATTAATGATCAAAAGCTTGATCTTGGTCAATTATTTAAGAACATTGTGTTTTCAATTGCTATTAAAACTACTTAAGAGTTAGCTAAATTTTCAATTTTGTAGTTTGAGGTGGCCTGTGTATTGTTGTTTTGTTTAGTGTTGGTTTTCTGTTTGTGCTATGTAACTCCCCTCTTTGAGCCTGTTATTAAGGGCCCGTTCGTTATCGTTTGTTGTTTTCAGTTTTCAGTTATTTTGAAAACTAAAAACCAAAAACAGGAAACCAGAAAAAGTGGTTTTCACTTTTTAGTTGTCAGTTTTCAAAATCATCATGTTCCCAATAAATTTGGCTAATTTTTTATTCATTATAGGACATATATCATATGACTTTGAAAATTAAAAAACCAAAAAACAGAAAACCACAGTAATACCGAACGGGCCCTAAGGTGCTGCTTTGGTTTATTTTGTGGTGTTTCCCTCCCAACGCTTCCTAGAAGATGAGGGAGGTTGATTCTTGCCACTTAGTTTTCCTTAGCTTGGTGTGTTTGTTCCATTATTCTTTTTTTGTATTTAATAAAATACTTTGAATTGCCAAAAAAAAAAGCAACCATTAATAGAAAAACATATACTTTTTTGTCAATGAAGATGCGAGGGTTCAAAAATTTGGGCACTCCAATTTGGAGGCCCTGTTATGTTGAACCACTTGCAATGACAATTAGTTGTGGTGTTTTAATGGTGGTCAATTAAGATTAACGACTCAAATAGGGGTTAATTAAAGTTTAGAGACAGAATCAGGAGTTAATAATCAAAAAAGTTGATCGTCGTTAATCATTAAAGGCACATGGTGAATTATCAAGAAATTGAGGGATATGTGATGAATTTTAAAAACATCGAGGGTATATGCTGAATGAAAAATATTTGTCGGGACTATATGGTGAAAAATCCGTTAATAATATATCCAATTGCAATAATGGACGAACCCGTGACCTCTAACTTTGTAATATCATGATCTTACCACCAAACTATAACTTGTGCTTGTAACAAGATATTAATCCCAAACTATACATCCTCTTTATCTTATTAAATTACCCAGCGCAAATTTTTTATTATAACACGAAAACTATTTTATACTATTAGGTCCTATTCTTTTGGGCACAATTTTAATTCAGTTCAATTCAACTCACTTCAATTTTGTTCAGTTTAGTTAAACTAGTTTCCTCTCACAAGTTCACTTCAATTACATTAAATTCAGTTTAGCAAAAAAAAAAAACGATTTTTTCACCAGGTACCCAGTGGTATTTCAAAATTCATGGGGTATCCCTGTTGTTTCAAAAATGCACCAAGTAACCTTACTTTTGGGGTGAAATGCACGAAATACCCTAATTAGGCCTAATTAACTAACTAAACCCTAACTTCTAACCGTACCCTAACCCTAACCCCATAACTTCAAACCCTACCCTAACCCCATAACTTCAAACCCTAACCCTACCACCACCACCCCCCTCTCCCATCCCACCCCGTAGCCCCGTAGAAGACCTCTTCCCCCACCCCCTCTACCCTCCCCCCAGCGAGACCCCATCCCCCACACCCCCCTCCCTCCTCCGCAAGACACCCTCCCCCCCAACCCCTCAACATCGAGGGGGCTGCCTGCCGTGGTGCACGAACGAAGAGCACCAGTAGTGGCGGTGCACGACATCAACAACACCGACAAAAATAGGCGCAGAAACCGCGAGAAGAAGAGAGAGAGAGAGAGTAGCGGCAAGTGGCGACAACAATCACAACCCCACCGCGAGAAGAAGAGAAAGGAGAGTCGTCGCGTGGCGCTGCGATGGGACGTCGAGGCAAAAAGAGAGTAGGTGCGGCTCCGGTGAGCTTCGGACGCCGACGAGAAGAAACGAGGGGAAAGAGAAAACTGGGTGTGGGGGGGGTGTTGTTGCGAGGGAGGGGAGGGGAAGGGGGGGGGGGGGGGGGTACTTTGGGGTTGCGGGGGTGGGGGAGGGTGGCTACGGGGGTGGGGGGCCGCATGGGTGGGGGAGGGGGGAGGGGGTGGGGGGATGGCGGGAGGTTGTGGTGGTTGGGTAGTTAGGGTTTAGGGTGGTGGTGAGGTGTTAGATGGTTAGGAGTTAGGTGTAATCCCCCATAATTTTAAAGGATTATATATATATATTTTAGTATTTGTATATTTATATTTTAGTTTAAATGATTTTATTATTTAAAGAAGGTTGACTATTTTAAAAGTCAAATGAAATTATTTTAAGGATTTAAGAAAGTTGAAAATATTTTAATTAGGCATGCTTTGAAAAAGATTTAAAATATGAATTTGATTTAGAAAAGAAGTCTAAGGCCCTGTTCTTTTGGACTTATTTTCAGCAAAAATAAGTAAAAATAAGTTCAGTTCAGCAAAAATAAGTTCAGTTCAGCAAAAAATAAGTAAAAATAAGTTCGGTTCAACAAAAATAAGTTCGGTTCGAAAAAAAAAATAAGTAAAAAAAATAAGTTCAGTTCAGCAAAAATAAGTAAAAATAAGTTCGGCAAAAAATAAGTAAAAATAAGTTCGGTTCAAAAAAATAAGTTCAGTTCAGCAAAAATAAGTACAGTCTTATCTAATGTTGTAATTATTATTTTTATTTTCAATATTACTATTAATATTGTTATTATTATTAATATTATAATTATAATAATGATGAATTTCTATTTTTTATTTTTTATTTTTTTTAATTTCTTTATTTTTTTTATTTTTTTTATTTTTTTATTTTTTTATTTTTTTTGTTTTTTTATTTTTTTTATTTTTTTATTTTTTTTATTTTTTTTATTTTTTTATTTTTTATTTTTTATTTTTTTAATTCTTTTATTCTTTTATTTTTTTTATTTTTTATTTTTTTATTTTTTATTTTTTATTTATTATTATTATTTATTATTTATTATTATTATTATTATTATTATTATTATTATTATTATTATTATTATTTATTATTTATTATTTATTATTTATTATTTATTATTTATTATTTATTATTATTACTATTATTTATTATTATTACTATTATTATTTATTATTATTTATTATTTATTATTTATTATTTATTATTTATTATTTATTATTTATTATTTATTATTTATTATTTATTATTTATTATTATTTATTATTTATTATTTATTATTTATTATTTATTATTTATTATTTATTATTTATTATTTATTATTTATTATTTATTATTTATTATTTATTATTATTACTATTATTATTATTATTATTATTATTATTTATTATTATTATTTATTATTTATTATTTATTATTATTTATTATTTATTATTTATTATTTATTATTTATTATTTATTATTTATTATTATTACTATTATTTATTATTATTACTATTATTTATTATTATTATTATTATTATTATTATTATTATTATTATTATTTATTATTATTATTATTTATTATTTATTATTTATTATTTATTATTTATTATATTTATTATTTATTATTTATTATTATTTATTATTATTATAAAATAATAAAAAAATAATAATAATAAGTATTGATAATATTATGTTAATATTTATTGACTATTATAATAATGAGTATTGATAATATTATGTTAATACAGTTTAGTTTAGCAAAAATAAGTTCAGTTCAGCCAAAATAAGTTCAGTTCAGCAAAAATAAGTAAAAATAAGTTCAGTTCAGCAAAAATAAGTTCAGTTCAGCAAAAATAAGTAAAAATAAGTTCAGTTCAGCAAAAATAAGTTCAGTTCAGCAAAAATAAAATAAGTTCAGTTCAGTTCAGCCAAAATAAGTTCAAAAGAACAGGGCCTAATGGACTTGAGGAACCCAAATTCTAAGTAGATTAGGAAAGAGGAGTATATTGATGCTAGGAGTCCTCATTTATCAATCCTAGTTGTCATCGAATTCTATTTAAACTCAATCACCTTTTCCTAAGCCCAAAAGGAAATTCTACTTATAAATACTTTAAGCCCAATTATTTTTACTACACAAAGATTATTTTTCACTCTCCTCTCTCAAAACTCACGGCACACTTGTTCTTCTCTCCTCACCGTTTTTCTTTTTCTTCCTCTCAAGTTTCTTTCTTCTTCTTCAAGTAACGCTTTCTTCTTCGACAAGAAACGTTACAAAACCTTCAAAATCGCAAGTCTTGTGCACCGAATTGCTGTTGGGTGTTCTTTGTTTCGGCGCCTTCATCCTTCCTCTTGGTTCTTTGCTTTGTTGGTTAATTTCTTTTCTTCTTCCTCAAGTTTCAATTAAAGACTATGTTTTTATGCTTTATTTTAATGTTAATCAAGATTATTTATTAAAACAGTAAATTAACATTGATAATCATGATTAACATTAAAATAAAGCATAAAAACATAGTCTTTAAGATGTCCGAAATTTTTTTTTTCCTTTCAAATTTATTTTGGCTTGAGATTTTTTTTAAGATGTCCGAAATTTTTTTAGTCGCAAATTTTTTTTTCTTTTTTTCGACACTTATTATTATTATCTTATAAAAGTGTCTGCATTATTTTTCATGCCTTTGAAGTTTTACTTGTTGCATTGTGAGAATGGGTAGTATAGGAAGGGCATATAGGATAGAAATATTATATGCTTGCATTGAATAGTTAGGGCCTGTTCTCTTCGGCATAAAACTACTGAACTGAACTGAACTGAACTGAATTGAACTGAACTCAACTGAGCTGAGCTGAACTGAACTGAATTGAATTGAACTGAACTGAATTGAACTGAACTGAACTGAATTGAACTGAACTGAATTAAATTATAACTAATTAATAGTAATGATTATCATTTAGGAACTGAACTGAACTGAACTGAATTGAACTGAACTGAATTGAATTGAACTGAACTGAACTGAACTGAACTGAACTGAACTAAACTGAACTGAAAATAAGCTGGGGAGAACAGACCCTTAGTTCAGCATGCTAATAATTTTCTTCCCTGCTAACTATTCATGATTATTTTCTTCCCTGCTAATTGTTTATATGTTTCTTCCCTGCTGATTGTTATATTTTGTGTCTATAATGTTGATGGCATCTTTTTATTATTATTGTTGGGAATTGCGTGCAGGGAGAGTACTAAAAATGTTATTGAATATATTTATTTGTTGTAGATCATTAATCATGTCTGCTAGATTAGGAAGCTATTATAACCCCGTTGTCCTGAGTGACGATGAAAGTGATGAGGACATTGCACCTGCTGATGACAATAACTATACCAGTCTAGATTGGACTATGCGTACTCTAATAAGGAGGGAAGTAACCAGTGATGATGAGCTCATTGTGGAGTTCGACCATGCTAGAGGCCAAACTAGAAAAGATATCTATCGTGCATGGTTCAGGTTTGAAACTGATTCGGAGTCAGAGGATGAAGAGCCTCAACCTTCAAGGAGATCTAAACGATAAAGGAGATATGTCGAGTATTATGGTGAGGACATAGATGAGTCTGGAGATGAGATCTTCGTACCTGAGCTATACATAGAATTTGAGGACAAAAATGATAATGTGGTACCTTAGGTTACTATTTATAGTTTGTTGCGTTTAGAGGAAATAATATATTATAATCAGTTGGTTAGTCGACCAACAGTGATAGCATAGTTTTTTTTTTTTTTACAATCATGGTTTTCTTTTAGGAAGGTATAATATTATAGCAACATTTATTTCATTTAAATACCCGTTATGGAAGAATAAAAGTGATTACTTAATTATATGAGTGAGTAAAAATTTATTCTGGGCACGTAATGGGAATATTTTTTTTTTTATTTTCATTATGCAATTATATTCTTGCTTGCCTGTTTCTATTTGCATGTTGATGTGAATATATTTTACATGGATGATTATGTGATTATTAGAGAACATTTCATGTTGAACTTGGAACTAGTTGAGAAATTGTCTGTTGATGCGATCTTTAATGATCAAATCAAATGTTGCCTTTCTAGATGGAAATGTGAGTTATGCTGGAACCTAAAGGAGGGTTATGTTACTTACAGGTCCCGAAGTAGAATGGCTAACAACAACGATCTAGCTGCTGCTATCCGCCTCTTGGCGGAGAAATTGACTCAGGAGAGAGCTGAGCGTCCTGAGAGTGCCGGGGATATGTTTGAAAGGCTAGCTAAGGTTAAGCCACCATACTATAAGGGACAAGCTGACCCTACCTTCCTAGAAAACTGGATTAGGGAGTTTGAGAAACTTTTTGAGGTTGTGAACTGCCCTGAAAATTTGAGAGTGGGTCAGGCTGTGTTGTACCTTAAGGATGAGGCTGATCTATGGTGGAGGGAGAATGGAGCTAGACTGAGTGCTATAGAAGGATTCAATTGGGATGCTTTTGTGACTGCCTTGAGAGGGAAGTTTTACCCTGCGTTTATGAGGAAGCAGAAGGCCCAGGAATTCATTAACCTTAGGATGGGTAGTATGACCATTTCTGAGTACTACAGTAAATTCATAGCACTGTCAAGGTTTGCACCTGAGGTTGTAGCTACTGAGGAGTTGAAGGCTCAGAGATTTGAGCAAGGGTTGACTGATGAGATACAACTGGGGTTAGGAGATGAGACCTTTACATCCCTAGATATTGTGTATGGGAGAGCCGCCCATATTTATGGACTCCAGTCGAGGCGGGATAAAAAGAATACTGTGGTAGGTGAGAAGAGGAAGGACTTTAATGCTGGGGGAAACCAGGGGAATTTCAAGAAGAGTAGGAATGGTAATGGGAATTTCCAAGGAAACAACAACCAGGATAACCGCAATAGGGGTCGAGCTGAAAGAGTGTATCACTGCAAGAAGTGTAGCAACAACCACCCAGGTAGAGACTGTAAGGGGGACCCAGTGATTTGTAACTACTGCCAGAAGAAGGGCCATAGGGAATATGAGTGCTTTGCTAAGCAAAAGAAAGAGCAAAATGGCAATGGGGGTAGTAACCAAGTGAGGTCTGGATTTAACCAGTCAGAAAATCAGGGTTCGAAGCCTGCAGGGGCACAGAACAATCAAGGAAGCTATAGCAAGCCTGCTAGTGAGAACAACCAGAACAAGGCTCCGGGAAAACTGTTCGTGATGAGTCGCAATGAAGCTGAACGATCTGCCGACGTAGTGTCTGGTACTTTTTCTATTAACACCGTGCTAGTTAAAGCATTATTTGATTCGGGGGCGACTTATTCTTTTGTCTCATCGTCTGTTATTAAAAGTCTAGGGTTAGTAGATTTTGAAGTGATTGATTTGCCTGTTAGTATACCTACTGGTGAGACCATAAGGTGTACCAAGATGTTTAGAAACTTGCCTCTAAAGATAGGAGACTGTGTTTTTCCTTCTGACTTGATAGAGTTTAATCTGGGAGACCTAGATGTAATTCTGGGGATGGATTGGCTAAATTTATACAAGGCCAAGATAGATTGTGAAGTTCAGAAAGTAGCTTTAAGGGATCCTTTGGGTAAGCTGACTTCGTATAGACGTTTTGGGAAATCCAAGAACTTTGGGGTTATCTCCGCAATGCAAGTAAAGAAGTTGATGAAGAAGGGGTGTGAGTTATATTTCTGTAGTGTGCAAGATGTGAGTAAAGAGGCTGGGGTAGGTATTGAAGATGTTCCGATTGTGAACGAATTTATAGATGTGTTTCCGAGTGAGCTTTCGGGTATGCCGCCCATTAGATCTGTTGAGTTCACCATAGACTTAGTTCCTGGAACTGCACCTATATCTAAAGCACCCTATAGAATGGCACTTCCGGAGATGAGTGAATTAAAGACGCAGTTGCAAGAATTGTTTGATAAGGGTTATATTAGACCTAGTGCATCACCTTGGGGAGCTCCTGTGTTGTTTGTCAAGAAGAAAGATGGGAGTATGAGGTTGTGTATCGATTATAGGGAATTGAATAACGTAACCATCAAGAATAAGTACCCTTTACCTAGAATAGACGACCTATTTGATCAATTAAATGGAGCGAGCGTGTTCTCGAAAATTGATTTGCATTCGGGGTATCACCAGTTGAGAGTAGCTGATAAGGATATACCTAAGACTGCATTTAGGACTCGTTACGGTCATTATGAGTTCACTGTAATGCCTTTTGGGTTAACCAATACACCTGCCATATTTATGGACTTAATGAATAGGATTTTCCATGAATTCTTAGATAAGTTCGTGGTTGTATTCATTAATGATATTCTGATCTATTCGAGGAATGAAAAAGAGCATGATGAGCATTTGAGGACCATATTGGAGACGCTTAGGAAGAACCAATTGTATGCCAAGTTCTCTAAGTGTGAGTTTCGTTTGGAGAAGGTAGCATTTTTGGGTCACTATGTGTCTAAGGAAGGAGTCTCAGTAGATCCTGCCAAGATTCAAGCTGTGAGTGAGTGGCTAACTCCAAAGAGCGTGTCAGATATCAGAAGTTTCCTAGGTTTAGCTGGCTATTATAGAAGATTTGTGAGAGATTTCTCGAAGATAGCGAAACCTATGACCAACTTGATGAAAAAGGAGTCAAAATTCGAGTGGAGCGAGAAGTGTGAGGAAGCCTTTCACCCTGCGACTGATGGTCAGACTGAGAGGACTAACCAGACGATGGAGGATATGTTGAGAGCATGTGCTATTGATTTTCAAGGTAGTTGGGAGGACCAATTAGACCTGATTGAGTTTTCTTATAACAATAGTTACCATGCGAGCATTAAGATGGCACCTTTTGAGGCCTTATATGGACGGAAATGTAAAAGCCCCTGATAAGAGGTTTTTAGTGTGTCGTTAAGGCACCAAAAATCGCTTTTCAAACAATATTTATAAAACCTAACAAGCAATTACTAAGAACGTAGTAAAGGCAAGTCAAGGGTCGATCCACAGGGAAAATGGGATTAATTAAAGTATATCAAGTCTAAATTACTTAATTGAAGGGTTTTTGGGGGTTTAAAATGATTTAGTATCAACTAATGACTAACTACCATCAAAGTACTAGCAAGTAATATGAGATGAAGATATGAATAAGGAAGACACTAGAGTTAAGGTTACTAGTATGGATCAAAGCGGATAACGATTATTAATGCAATTGTGATTCAAAGGCAACGATTACGCAAGGTTTAGTTTTCCTCTAAAATACTCGAGTCCTCTCTCGAATGGTCCTCGAGAATGATCGCTTAATCAATCAACTAAATCCTCTCTCGAATGGTCTTTAGTCAGTTGATTAAGAGATCCAATGAATTTGGAAAACCCCTAATATAGGATCCCCTTAATTTCTACCCAATATCTTGACCTAGAAATTAAGTTGATTCATGGGGATGATAAAAGAGTTCATAATTCAATTAAGAACATTTGAAATCAAAATACCAAAGTACAAATGTGATCAATATCTATCCTAAGGCCTCAAAACACCAAGATCAATGCATAAACGTCATTGAATCATCACAATCACATTAATAATACATTTAAACTCTAATCCATACTTTCACCCTAACCCTAGATAGGGAACTGCTCACTAATCATGGAATCTAAGCAATAAAACATGAAATCTATAACTAATCTAGGGCTAAACATGATTAAGAGATAATTAGTCTAATTAAAATAACAATTATGAAACTATAATAAAGTTGATCTAATATAAGGGAAGAACAAATAATAGCAATGAAAAGAGATAATAAAAACTGAAACTTTGAAACTAATTGAATTAATATACCTTCAATGTTGTAGCAATCACAAACTATGATCTAGAATTCTCAAATCTTGATCCAAAACTAAGTGTTTTTCTCTCTAAAGTAAGCCCTAATAATCTTCTCTAAAAACTTGGAATAAAGCATAAGTGCAAAAACTAAAAACTCCCATGTTATTAAGGCAAGCCTCGTCTTTTTTTTTCTTCGCGGATTCGAATGGTGCGGGCGCACCATTCCTTCTGACTTTTGGGTTTCATAAGTTCCAGATGGTGCGGGCGCACCTCAGTAAGTGGTGCGGGCGCACCGAAATCAGGTGCGGGCGCACCATTTCCTCTGCTCTGGTCGGACAGTTCAACTTAAAACGCGTATAACTCTTTCGTTTTAGATCCAAATCAAGCTTATCACCAGTCATCGGAAAGCTATCGAAACAAGCTTTCACCTCCAACTAGAATTACCCTCATCCGATTTGTGGTTTGAAAGTTATGTCCATTTGAAGTTCTCTGTTCAAGATTATACTGTGCAATGTGCTCCTTTGTGCGAGCGGACAAGGGGCATGGTGCAAGCGCACCACTTCTCAACGTGTGCTCTATTTTCATTGCTTCCTTTGCCAACTCTACAACACATAGCCATCTTAGTAGTTCCACCTATATTAAGAACATGGCAAAACAGGGTGAAAGCAAATGTACTAGAAATTCGGTCAAAAATGACTGAAAATCTAGCAAAATGTCACTATGATCAAGAATGATCAAGTGAATGAAATAGAAGGGGAAAGGGAGAAGAAAGAGGGAGGAAAAGGGTATAAAGAGGATCAAACCAAACCAAAAAGAGCTCATAAAGTACGTTAGAAACGCACTTATCCGCCCTATTTGTTGGAATGACTTTAGTGAAAATGTAGTCTTGGGGACCGAGTTTATTGAGGAAACTGTTAAGAATGTCAGACTGATTCAGGCTAGAATTCAAGCTGCGCAAGATAGACAGAAGAGTTATGCTGACTTGAAGCGACGCGAAGATGAGTTTGCTATAGGTGATAAGGTGTTCTTGAAAGTATCACCCACGAAGGGAGTCATGAGATTTGGGAAAAAGGGCAAGTTAAGTGCTAAGTATGTAGGCCCATATGAGATTTTGGAGCGAATTGGGAAAGTTGCCTACAGATTGGCATTGCCAATGGAGTTTGAAAAGATGCATGATGTGTTCCATATTTCTCAACTTAAGCGTTATATTCCTGATGAACGTCATGTCCTAGAGCCTGAACGAATTCAGATCGATAGTAGCCTCACATATGAGGAAAGGCCTGTCAGGATTCTCGATAGAAAAGTGCGTAGTACACGCAATAAGGATGTCCATATCGTGAAAGTACTTTGGTCTAACCACGAATCTGAAGAGGCAACGCGGGAAGCCGAAGATGAGATGAAAAAGAAGTATCCAGACTTGTTCCTTGAGGTGAGTTACGAGGGCGTAACTCGTTTTCTTTAAGGGGGATAGAATGCGATAAATTTCGCGCTTTTTGTCTATTTTTATGAGATTTTTATGCATATGTATGCGTATTTTGGGCAATTTACACATGTTGTTGCTAAAGAGGTAGACTCTCCGATAAGAAAGCATGTTCATAAGTAGCACAAGTGTTTTATGTTAGCAAAAGTGTGCACAAGTGGCACAATTCTTTGTAAACTTTTGAAAAGTTGAGTTCAAGTTTTGAAAAATATGTGAGTTTTCGTGTCAAGTTTCGGGGCGAAACTTCTTTTAAGGGGGGTAGACTGTAATCCCCCATAATTTTAAAGGATTTTATAAATATATTCTAGTATTTGTATATTTATATTTTAGTTTAAATGATTTTATTATTTAAAGAAGGTTGACTATTTTAAAAGTCAAATGAAATTATTTTAAGGATTTAAGAAAGTTGAAAATATTTTAATTAGGCATGCTTTGAAAAAGGTTTAAAATATGAATTTGATTTAGAAAATAAGTCTAATGGACTTGAGGAACCCAAATTCTAAGTAGATTAGGAAAGAGGAGTATATTGATGCTAGGAGTCCTCATTTATCAATCCTAGTTGTCATCGAATTCTATTTAAACTCAATCTCCTTTTCCTAAGCCCAAAAGGAAACCCTACTTATAAATGCCTTAAGCCCAATTATTTTACCACACAAAGATTATTTTTCACTCTCCTCTCTCAAAACTCACGGCACACTTGTTCTTCTCTCCTCACCGTTTTTCTTTTTCTTCCTCTCAAGTTTCTTTCTTCTTCTTCAAGTAACGCTTTCTTCTTCGACAAGAAACGTTACAAAACCTTCAAAATCGCAAGTCTTGTGCACCGAATTGCTGTTGGGTGTTCTTTGTTTCGGCGCCTTCATCCTTCCTCTTGGTTCTTTGCTTTGTTGGTTAATTTCTTTTCTTCTTCCTCAAGTTTCCATTAAAGACTATGTTTTTATGCTTTATTTTAATGTTAATCATGATTATCAATGTTAATTTACTGTTTTAATAAATAATCTTGATTCATATATATTATATTATAAGAATAAAAATTCAGATTTGTTTATTATTTTTAGATTGAAGTTTTAATAATTAAAGCATGGATTTTTAGGGTGTTAATTATTAGAAAACCATAGTAGCATATTATATACTATGAGATTGATTTAATTTATGATGTTAAGCATGTTTAAGTGGGTTTAAAGAGGGTTTTATGATTTTATAAGTTGCTGGAATTTCAGAAAATATTTTATTTAGGGAGTTTTAAGAATTTTAATTACTAGTATGGGAGTACTATGCTAGGAATTAAAAGTAATTGGAGTTTTGATAGAAAAATCAACTTTTGAATATGTTTAAAGGGGATTTTAAATATTTTAAGGTTGCTGTCTTTTTATTTAAGAGTATTGATTTTAGTTATATTTGATTTCTAGGCGGAGAGTATTCCGTAGGAGATTTTTAAAGGTTTAAAAGTGGCCAGTCGACTAGTTTACACAAGATACGTACATACTTGTGTGATTGTATGATTAGTATCATGATTTAAGGAGAAAAGAAGTTGTAGTATCATGTATAGGAACTTTATAAGTTCATATGTGATTTCTAGTATGATTGATTTCTACATGTTTTATGCCTGTGAGCAAGCATGTTAATTATTAGATTTATTATGAGTAAAGAATTGTCATGTTTGTATGGATTATTGATGCAAGCATGTGGATGGGAACTTTAATTATTAATTCACATGGAGGAATTAATATGTTGTTAAGATTGATTCATGATTATTCATGTGTTTCCTTACAAGTATTATTTTCACTACTTCATGAGGACCGTGTGCCTTATTTGGTAAGTTGATAAGTATGCCTTTTTAAAGGTAAGTTTGATTGTTGCTAGGTTCAACAAATAAGAAAGTTGAGATTAAAAGAAAGTATGTCTTGGGTTGTAAGTTGTGATCACTTATTAAATCCTAAGATAAAAGAAGTTCAGTTGTGAATGTTTGAATTATATTCTGTGTTGCTTGTATGTGTGTCATAACAAGTAATAAATTGTAAATCACGTAAAGTGTAACTTGGATAGTAATAAACTTTAGACTGGTGCACGTCTGAAGTTGGACAATCAGGAGTTGGGGTACATGGTGAGCGTGCCATGGCTTTTTCTGGGAATTGGATTGATCACCGTTCCTCTTTTTATTCAAAAGTTCCTCGATATCGCAGGTCATTATGGAATACAGAGTCACGCCCGTATTTCGTCTTCCTAGGTGAAGGCTGATTTTTAGTTAAACAACTCGGTCCAATAACTATTCCATTTTAAATAATAAAAGATGATTAAAGTTTAGTTCAGTAGAAGTTATCTGCAGAATGTTATATTGTTGTATTATTATTTATCCCTGTTTATTATTTCTTAGTATCATGATTAGGATTGTTTATGTATTGTTATGTTGTACTCAGCTTTGCTGATTACGTGCTTTGTTTGTATGTGTTGATCATGGCTTTGCCTTATTGATCCTGTGATGACCCAATTTTGGTGAGCAGATTCTCTAGAGCATTGACATTTACAGGTTCGCAGATGTAGCATCATTGGGAATCTGGGAATGGAGAGCTTGTGTAATTTAGTTTATCATGTTTTCTGCATTAGTCGGAGCATGTTATTATAAGTTGGTTTGATAGACATTTATAGAGTGATTTATTTATGAAGTACTTATTTATTTATTTATAAAGTTTAGTTTGATGTTTTCCGCTGCAAAATTCTGAATAAGTCGATACGTTATCACACGGGCGATAATACTTGGGTAATTCTCTAAGTTTTATATTATAAAGGTCTTTCTGAAAAGAGAGAATTATCGGGGTGTTACAAAGTGGTATAAGAGCAACCCTACGACCACGTGTTGAGGTGACCCTAAGGCCGTCATGCCGAATATTAGGAGTCCTCAGACGCCTAGTGGTGGAGGATTCTGGGGCTGCATTGTCATAAGGAGCGACCCAGAGGTCGTCAGACCGAATATCTGGAGTCTCCGGCAATCAGTCTTCAGGCTGGGGCGACCCACAGGCCGTATGCCGAATATGTGGAGTCCTCAGGCGCAACGAGGGCGTTGCTGTTCTCAAGTGGGGGTGTATGTAATACCCCTCATGATTGCTTTAAAGGGATTTAGTAGGCTACTCATTCCAACAAGATGCATCTTTCTTTTAGGGAGCTAATTTCCTTAGTTACTCCACAATTAAGCGTGCTTAGCTGGGAGTAGTCCAGGGATGGGTGACCTCCTGGGAAGTTTCTCAGGGTGCGCATGAGTGAGGACAAAATGTGCCGGAAGAACTTGTGTTGGTTATTGAGGACAGTTGTTGGCCCTGGATGCGTATTGGTGACGATATACTCGACTCCGTATGGGTCAGGGTGTTACATTAGGGTTAGGGTTTAGGGCTTAATTAGGGTTTAGGGCTTAATTAGGGTTAGAGGGGTTAATTAACCCTAATGACTAACGGAAACTTGACACCGTTAGTCATACTTGACACCGTTAGTCATACTTGACACCGTTTAGTCATTAAGCACATTTCGTGCATTTCACTCCCAAAATAAGGTTACCTGGTGCATTTTTAAAATAATAGGGGTACTCCATGAATTTTGAAATACCACATGGATACCTGGTGAAAAAACCGAAAAAAACATGCGTTACTATCTAATTTGTTGTGTTCCTACGTGTAGTCCACAACAGAAATAGACAAACCTTTATGTTGTGCTACCACAACAGCGACCTTTAACATGAGTTAATGGTGATCGGAGAAACAAACTCAATTGGGTGGCACCTCTTAAAAACAAACACCCACACACAAAAAAAAAATGCTTTGTTCAGGTCGAATGTTGGCTGTTTCTCATCCCACAAAAACCTTGATTTTCTACCATAATTATGCACCTTCTTCTTCCAGAGTGAGTGGCAGAAAACTCAGTTATGCTTCCAAATGGCGTTGTATGTCGTCTTCTATGGCTCCCGAATCCGATTCTGATTCTTTCCCTTCTTCTTCTTCTGATTCGGACTCTTCTGATAAATCGAATACGGCGTAATTATCTCTCTTTACCGCTTGTATATTTGATTTGTTGATTTGAGTTAGTTTAGATGTTGTTTGAGTTCTTTATTTAGCTATGTATGCATTTTATTAATTGAAACTTGGTTGTTGACTGCAGAATTGACTTTTCAGAACTTGGAACTTATCTGAATTTATTGTGTATTGAACTAGGGTTATGGGAACTTATATGAACTAAGTGGAACTTATCTGAACTTATTGGTATTTAAATTATGTGTACTTGTTGTGGGTTTAACTTGGATACTCGTTATTTGAACTTATTCTGTATTGGAAGTACCTGTTATTTGAACTTATTGGAACTTATATGAACTAATCTGAACTAAGTGGAACTTGTTTGAACTTATTTTTCTTGATATTAGGTGTTTTTTCAGGTGAGAAGAACATAGCTCAAATGGGGATGTTTATATTGTTGGAAGTTGTTGGAAGTTGTTGGCTTGTAGCATAGGGTGTATTGGCTTGTTTTGCAGTTTGTCTTCTAACCTAGTCTTAGGTCTATTCTAATTTTTTTTTGTACTTGGAGGATATCAAGCTTATAATTAGGGCCCAGGTGGTAGACTTACAGTTATATTACTGTTGGTATACAACCCTCAGCTCCACGCAGCAACTGACTCGTAGAAGCTTCTCAGCAGCAGTTAGTTAGCTACAGCCAGAGTTAGTTAAGCAGCTTGTAGATGAAGTTACTTAGCTAGAGTTTGTTAGAAGTTTGTTAATTAGTTGTAGTTCTTCTTCTACTTACTTACAAAGTTACTTACAGTTATATTACTGTTGGTATACAACCCTCAGCTCCACGCAGCAACTGACTCATAGAAGCTTCTCAGCAGCAGTTAGTTAGCTACAGCCAGAGTTAGTTAAGCAGCTTGTAGATGAAGTTACCTAGCTAGAGTTTGTTAGAAGTTTGTTAATTAGTTGTAGTTCTTCTTCTACTTGTATAAAGACACTCCTTGCTGTAATATTTCATTCTCATTCAGAAATAATAAAAACACAATCTCATCTTTTTCTCCATTTTCTCTATTCTTTTCTCTCCATTATTGAAACTGAGTTATCAGAGCGGATCAATTGATCCTGCCATTTTTTCTCGTTTTTTTCATGATCAATTGATCGTTCTCTATGGGATCAGTAGATCACTTTTCACAAATTCCGTTAATTCTCAATTTCGATCAATTCTTTTTTATATTACTCAAATTCATCAAAATTCTGTTTCGAACCTAAAATCAGATCACAATGTCAGCAGATAATACACAAGATCCAACTCAGAATCCTAATTGAGTATACCTTCTGAACAATTCTGATGCTAATTTATCAGAATTGGTGAATCCTGTGTTTGATGGAGTAGGTTTCAATGATTGGGAGCGTTCTATGCAACGAAAAAAAATCGCTTGAGATAACGTTTGCATTGTCGCGGAAGCGGCTTGTAACGAATGAATGCAAAGGATCGTGGTCGACGCGACTTTATTTTTTTCAAAAAATTCATATTAATATGTTCTAACCTTATTAGGAATGTTTTAGTTTATGAAGCATTATTACAACATAATATATTCAAATCTCTCAGAATATCATGTTTCATCAGCTATATAATTAATTCATAAAATATTTTTGGGCAATGTTTGAAAAGAACCGATGTAACAGGGATAAAAACGTTCTGAGGTTCGCATTACCGAATGGACCAATGATACAAGGAACGCGGGACGGAGCCACGTTTTCCGATCTGGGTCGTTCGTTCCCGATCGCGGAACAAACGCGACCTAGATCGCTGTCATCCACGTCTCGGTTCGCAAGCTGCCATTGTTGCATAGTGAGAAGGGAAAGGAGAACGAAGGGTGGAAGTGGAAGAAGAGATTGAAAATTGAAATAAAATACTCACTTTTTACTCTACTTTTCCTTTTTTTTTTTAAACCTGGTAAGAGTAATATTAAGACCACGTGAATTGTTGTTACCTACAACTGTGGACAACTGTATACCATTACCACCACTTTTTCTTTTTCTTTTTTTCTTTTTACTTTTTTTAGTGTCTCTTCTAACTCACATGGAAAGTCACTATTGCTTTTTGACTTTTCAACTTTCAATAATTTTTTTCTTTTTTCAAATCAAAAACCAAGTAAATACATTATAATAGTACTACTGTTCATAAATAATTAAACTAGTATAATTAATTTTCAGAATTACCAAGTAGTACTATGGACTATGGTAGTATGGTGAACCTTTTTAATAAATATTTATATTATCATTTTTTAATTATTTTTTGATAGGATTACTAAGAGTTCTAATATTTTAAATTTATTGAAAAAAATCACTAAAAAAATGACCCAACGTTCCCTATTCACCCAAGGTAACGTTTCTCGCACCCGTTTCCGTACCACGTTTCGCATCGACTCTCGTTCCTTGTATCATTGGAATGGACAATACGGCGAGAAGTATGTGATTTTTATTATGGCATTCGTAACGGTTCCCAAACGCCAAATCCAACGTCGTTTGTAACGGAATGGGAGAGTTTTAATTCCATGGTTCTATGACCATTTCTTTGTCAGCAAGAAACAAACTGTGTTTTGTAAATGGATCATTGACCAAACATTATTATTTCTCTATTTGTCACTATCAGAATACATTATTATCTTTACATAAAGCATCATTTTTCTATTTGTCACTATCCTTCTCTCTCTTGGCCCACAATAAATTTATCTTTCTCTTTAGGATCCAATATTATTTCTCCTAAAACTCTGTGCCTAAAGAAGTGGGTAAAGAGACAGAGGGAGTATGTCCTTCAGTTAAACAAACCAATGCTCCTTTTTCTAGTTAGTTCCATCAAGACAAATAAACCTTTTGAGCTGCTCCACGTAGATGTTTGCGGCCCTTGTTTGGTATGTGATGCATGTGGTCATCATCAATTGTTGATGATTATACCACTGACTCATCTCTTACAGAATAAAACTGATTTTGTTTCTCTTATGATTCAATTTTTGCAATATGTTGAAATTGAGCTTAATTGCCAAGTTAATATGGTTAGATAATGCTCCAGACCTCAGTAAAGGAGGTATGAAACAATTGTTTCTTTTTTTTTTTTTTTTTTTTTTTGAGGGGATGAAACAATTGTTTCTTTAAAAGGGCATTTTACAGCAGAAAAGCTGCAGTAACACACCACAATAGAATGGTGATGTGGAAAGAAAGCACGGGCATTTGCTTGAAACCTACCAGAGCTCTTTTCATTCAGTCCAAGCTTCTTGACAAATATTGGAGTGATTGTATTCTTACAGCCACCTATTCGATTAACAGAATGCCTTTGAAGAGCACTCAATTGTTCGGTGAAAAGCTCTTTCGCATGAAGCTTGATTTGTCTCATTTAAGAGTCTGGCTGTTTGTGTTACATATATACTTCTATTGTCAAAAGAAGTAAGTTTGATCACAGAGCTCAACCTTGTGTCCTACTTGGTTGTCCCTCACATCATAAAGCCTACAAGGTTCTCAACCTAGCCACTAACAAAATTCTTGTTTCTAGAGACATTCATTTCCATGAGAATCATTTTTCTTTCCATTACTCTTCTTCTCCTCTAAATACCTATTCTACTCAATTCTTTCTTCCTCACACTATAAACATTTCCCTTCTTCAAAATCCTTCTCTACCTGATATACTTGACCAGGATCACAATATTTCTTCTTTTCCCATCTCTTCTCCAATCTTCTCTCCTATGTCTTTAATCTCTTCTCCTTCCCAGGTTTCTACTCCACCCTCCTCCACTCACAAAATCCACTAGGTCCACCAAACCACTTTCTCAACTAAATGACTTTGTTTGTTCTATATCTGTCACTCATTAGTGCAATCTAGTTTCTTTTGATACTCATCTTCCTACTCAGAAAGCTCTCATAGCTGCTCACATGGACTGTGTTGAACCTACCACCTACGATGAGGCTCGTGTTGATCCTCATTGGGTAGATGCTATGACCAAAGAAGCCACAACTCTGCAGCAAAATGAAACATGGGAGTTTGTAGCTCTACGGCTCTACCTAAAGACAAGAAAACCATAGGGTGCAAGTGGGTTTACATTATTAAAAAGTATGCTCATGGCTCTATTGAAAGGTATAAAATATGGTCTTAATTATCAAGAGACTTTTAAAATGTCAATAGTAAGATTCTAATCGGGCAACTTGTCGAACAACCACAACGTTTGTAAGTGGTTATATTCTACTTCTTGGCAATTCACTTATAAGCTGGAAGTCCAAGAAGCAAGGCACAATTTCCAAAAGTTACTGTAAGGCAGAATATAAAGCTATGGCTCAGGTGAAGTCATTGGGGTTGTTAGGCTCCTAGAAGGACTTGGGGTTCCTAAGTTGAAACCTGCTGTCTTAAATTGTAACAACTGACAAACCAATCAGCAATTCGTATAACCAAAGATCCCATTTTTCTGGAAAGAACTAAGCATATAGAAAATGATTGCCACTTTACTAGTGACAAAGTCCTAGAAGGCCTTATTCAACTCAGCTATGTGCCTACACATAATCAATTAGCTGACATCTTTACCAAGATTCTTCCAAGTGCTCAACATTCTAATTTATCGTCCAAACTTGGTATGTTTCATTCTTCTTCCCTCCCAAGTTTTAAGGGGGGGGGTTGTTGGTATACAATCCTCAGCTCTACACAACAACTAACTAACTATCTACCTACACATAATCAATCAGCCGATATCTTTACCAATTCTTCCATGTGCTCAACATTCTAATTTATCTTCCAAACTTGGTATGATTCATTCTTCTTCCCTCGCAAGTTTGAAGAAGGGGGGGGGGGTTGTTGGTATACAACCCTCAGCTCCACACATCAACTGACTCCTAGAAGCTTTCCAGCAGCGGTCAGTTAGCTCCAGCCAGAGTTAGTTAAGCAAGCTTGTAGCTGAAGTTACCTAGCTAAAGTTTGTTAGAAGTTTGTTAATCAGCTGTAATTCTTCTTCTACATTTCGTACTTGTATAAATTAAATACTCCTTGCAGTAATATTTCGTTCTCATTCAGAAATAATAAAATCGCAGTCTCATCTTTCTCTCCATTCTCTCTATTCTTTTCTCTCCATTATTGAAACTGAGTTCATACAAAAATGTTGAACTCTGACAATCACTTGCAATTGAAAATTATAGATGTGGCTTTGGTGGTCAAGTTATACAAATTTTGATAAAATTGTTAGGACATGTATGAATATAGTGTCTACATATCATTTTTGGATTTATCTTACGAATAAATAAATTATATCTTAACTTTAGTTATGGTATAAGAACGGGTAATGGTGCTCAAAATTGACAAGATTGACCACAAACAATATATGGCCTTTTTGATTGAAAGGGATGGGGTATATTTTTATCAAAGAGATTTTGTTGAAGAACAAATGAACTTAGATATGCGCATCATCAAAAAGCCAAAGGTCCATAAAGTAGTGATCAAGGAAAGAGCACAATGCCTAATTTATTTTGAACGTCACAAAATGGCACTTGGGAAGCCCCTGTAGGCCCTACAATGAACTGAATGATAAAGTCCCATGGTGTGGTGTGGCCGTGTGGGGGACACACTAGAAGTACTAAAAACACATCTAGGGGTTGTTAGGTGTTTATTTCCTGTGTCGGAAAGTTAAATAGCAATAAACATCCGTAAAGTGAAATCCTGTGGTTGCTCTAGATGTACTGCTGAGATGGAGCCTGAGTCATATCTGATTGTTTTGTCTTTGTTTTAGGCAAGCTCTATTTTGTGAATCCTATAGAGATGTGATTGCAGTAGATGCATAGATTTAGGCTGATATAATATTCTTGAGGAGCAACAGATCAAGTATATGCAAGTCGTAGAAAAAAAAAAAAAAAAGGTATATGCAAGTTGTAGTCTCCTGATATTCTTGTTGATTGTTTCCTAACACAAAAATGCATAATGTAATGAGAGTACCACTATTTAGATGGGAAAGCTCTTAAAAGAAGTGCTTAATGGAAAAGCGAAAAACTTACATAGAGACAGGTTTTTTTATACTAATAGTCTACTGTACCTGTGTGTATTTTTCTCTTAACCCTACTGCGGATGGGGAATACAGGCATTTTGCCAAGTATTGTTGTCATTCCATTGTGCTATTATTTTTCGCTCACTTAGTGTCTGTGTGAAAGAAATCCACAACATATGGATGAGACTATAAGAACAATGAGGGACATGTGAGTTACCTCACTTCTCTTTGCTTGTGGTGATATGTAACTTTGTAAGGTTGTTAATCTAGGGAGATAGGGCTAGGAAGAGTGTACTGGTAGGAAAGTAATCATTTTCATTCTATTGTCTTATCCTTCTATCATTATCCCCTGAAATTGCGACCCCGTATGGGCAGATTCTTTCACTGATTTTGGCATTGCTTATATGTTAGAATTGCTAAATTGTTGTTCTTGGTAATTATTTCTGACGGGTGTGAAGAATCGTCTTGTAAGATATCTGATTCATATTGTGAACACTTAAAAACCCTATACCCATATTTTATTAGCATCCGAATGTTTCATGGAATCCAACGCCTCCAAAGTGGTTGTATAAATAAAGTTTGGACCACAATTCTGAATACACTTAATACTTAAGATTAAATTGAGGTCATATTATGCTGTCTTTCTTGAGGTGCTGTATTTTCCAAATCTTATACAGCGGGAGAGAGGAGAAATTTTCTTATTGCATTGTGAGATGGCATTTTTTTGTTGCGTATGCTTCTTGAAATATATGAGGATAAGTGCACTCATCCAGTAGTGAAGTTGGAGCATTTCCTATTGAACATAATTTGGCAAGGGAAAAGAGCCAAAGGTTCTTTATTGAAGTGCCTTTATGATTATGTGTAGCTATGGCTTCAGTGATAGGACTTAGGAGTCAAATTAAAAACACAAACAGTAGTTAAGTTTTCTGTAGCTGTCTAGAGCAGAAACCTCAGTTTAGTTTTTGATGGTTATACATTTCTCTCCTATATGTAGTTTGATTTAGATGATTGCGTGATTTTAGATATCATATTCATAGTGCTTATGTCTTTTTGTTATTTGTTTCTAACTGTATGCTCTATTGCAGTTTTTGTATTATAGAAGGGCCTGAAACAGTTCAGGATTTTGATAAAATGGAAATGCAAGAAATTCAAGATAATATTCGGAGCCGTCGAAATAAAATCTTCTTGCATATGGAAGAGGTTAGTATGAAAGAGATGGCTGTTTGTCTATATCATGAACCATGTGCTCTCGACCCAGAACTTCTGAGAGCATTGTCAAGTCTAATCTCATAAGTTATACCAAATGCCTCATAACAGGTCATACTTTCCCAAGTTATCAAACATCAACTGATCAATTATACAATCAAATTATATGGCTAGCTGACATGGTTGATATAGGCCAAATGTATGATTTTTTGGAAAATTTGCGAGAAACTACCTTATGAAATACACTTCTTTTGAGAAACTACCTAATAAAGAAAATGAGGGACGTAACTACATTGTATTTTTTTTGTGGTAAGTAGGTAACTTTGCTCGTTTTCAGGTGGGTTAACTTGATTTTTCTGCGTTCACCCACATGGGCCTTGCAGGTGATATTTATATTGCCTCTTTTTGCTCCTTTTCCCTCTCATTTTAGTGTATTAGCCCGCCATGTCAACAACAAGAACTCGGATCACTACTACTTGCAGGAAGGAGTATGGAAAAGAAATAGAGTTAAAGAGAGAAAAAGATAAAATCAAAAGAAAAAATTGAAAAACTTGAAGATGTTGGGTTTCGTAAACTAAAACGCATCAAAAACCAAACCATCATCACCTTCGAGTTCTCATCCATAAATCATGTCTCCTCAAATTATCGCCTTCAATTCTTCGAACAAGAACAAAATTGTGTTTGGGTGCTCTTCCCGTCTCCTGATGTTGCTGACAAAATTTCCTAGGCTTCTACTCGCAACTCCCAATTAATGAATGATTTACTCTCTCAATGCCATTTTAACATCAACAAGGTGGTCCTTTCTCTTTCCCTTTCTAGTTTCTCCCTCCAATTTTTATGAATTAAGTTGACTAAAGAGAAAGAAATGGATTAAGTTACCCTTTGAAGTTGTTGGTTGGATAAGTGAATCCCGTGCCGTAAATTTAAGTCATAGCTGTAGCTTTAGGGGACAGAGGTTTAATGTCGGCAATGAATAAGAAGAGATGAAGGTGATTGTGTGTCATAAGGATGATTTGAAGAAGAGGGGAAGACTTGTTTTAAAATGAGAGGTTATATGAACAAAACCGGGCAAAATATAAATCACGTGCAAGGTATGTGTGAGTGAACACCGGAATGTCAAGCTAACCCATCGGAATCCGGCTGAAGGTACTTATTAACCACAAAATTTTTTATAAGCAGTTATGTGCCTCGGTTTTTTTTATTAAGTAGTTTCTAGCATAATGTGAATTATATAAGGTAAGTTTATCACTATATTTCGTATATTTTTTTCAAAAGTTTGAATCTCTTGAATAAAAAAGAGTAGAAAAGAAGGATTGTGTCTTCTTCAAGTTGTGGTTCAACATGAAAATAGATAAAGTTTGTTCTAGTAAGGTATCTGGTGCTTCAAATCTATGTTTTAGAAGTTCATAGGCTATGGATATTTCAGATGATCAATGTCAGAAGTTGGCATGTGCTAGTGTATTAAGATTTCGTATTGGAATCCTCATTCTCATTCCTTAACCTTTATACTCACACTTCACATGCTTTCATTAATATGTGTAGTGTTCTTTTATTTTTGGTTTATGAAAGTATCTATGTGCTTCATATGTTTGCCTTACAGGTTCGTAGGCTAAGGATACAACAAAGAATAAAAAGTGCTGAGTTGGGAATCTTACAAGAGGAACAGGAAAATGAACTACCGAGTTTCCCGTCATTTATCCCATTTTTGCCGCCTCTGGTAAGTGTTCTTTTTACTGATTTGAAGTATCTCTTCAATGTCATAACATTACCGCATACTTGTTTTTCTCTTTGTTTCATGTTGATTCTTTCTTTTAGTTTGTGTTTGCTCTTCTTTTTCAGTTATCTGAGCATTCAACGTCTTCTTAATATCATTCAATCACATGCAGAGCTCGGCGAACCTCAAGCAATACTATGCGACTTGTTTCTCCCTTATTGCTGGCATTATGATATTTGGAGGCCTATTGGCACCCACGGTAAGTTTCCTGATCTAACTTGAAACCAAGCCGAAGTGATTCTCTTTAGCTTGTGGTTGAGGCCATATTAATTTATCAACTCCTTATCGAGCCGAGATCCGTACATATTTATAGGTTATCACATGTGAATCCTTTGCTGCCTCTATCAGCTCTTACTAAAGCCTTCGGCAATATATATATATGTATATGTATATATAAATATATGTATATATATATATATATGTATATGTACATGTATATATATATATATATATATATAATATATATATATATATATATATATATATATATATATATATTAGTGGAGTTTTTGGCTCTATTCATTTATGTGTGATTTACGCAATTTTAAAACTGATGCTTGTTTGTTCACGAAGGAATGGCCTCCAAACAAGTAGACGATCCCTCTTGGGAACTCCCTAAATGATATGAATCCGTGAACGGAATCTAGCTTAGTTCCTCACAAGCTTCACTCACTTATGATTCCCAAAGGGTTCTAACTTCTAACTCTAATTCAATGGCTTCACTCACCAAAGGTTCAAGTTAGGATATGTTTGAGACTAAGTTTGTTAGCTTCACTCACTAACTCACTCAAATCTCGCTTAGTTTTAGGTTTCACTCGCCTAATACTAAGGGTCTTGTGTTTAGGTTCACTCCCTAAAAACAATCAAGTCTTGGAAAATACGTCCAATCCTTCAAAGACTAACAAGTCCGAAATTTCAATAATCAATTCTTGCTTAGCCTCATAGGACTAGGCATGTATTTATAGAAGAAGAAGCAAGAAAACCTTGCTCCCCAAGTACATCAATCACACGCCTATCATAGAAGAAAATAAGGAAACTCTCTCCTAAACTTAAGCCTAGAATCTAGCACAAAAATAAGGAAACTAGTGATTTAGGAAAGATTTGCAAAAACTTTCCATAAATCTTACAAGAAGCACACGGCATTCCCTCCCCTTTCTTTCCTAAGTACAACTCATGACAACTCATCTACTTGGAGCCTAAGTAAATGAATTACAAGCTGATTTTCGAACTTTATTAATTAAGCTACTTTAACTAACTAACTTAACTAACAATAATAATAAAAACATATTTTTGGTTACATGTAAAACCTCTACTTTAAGAGTAAAGTAAAACCATGCAACAACCCTAAGAAAGCATATTAAACCTATCTTGATCTCGTATCATTCTCTCCTTCTTGAAAAAAACTTGTCCTCAAGTTCCAAAATCATGGCATGGGACCAAATCGGCAATGAGCAATGAAGCACATACACCATTTCCAAGCATAACTTGAAAAGTGTCATAATTCTCCCTATGCACAATCTTGAATGGACCTTCTTCAATTGGTTCGGTTTTCCCCTTTGAATTGTTATGGAGCTTTTGAGCACTCAAGGACACCCATACATAGTCACCAATATCGAATGGAGGTTTTTGCCATGCTTGTAGAATTCGGTCCTTGTGCTTCTCTTTCCTTTGTTTTCGAGTCAATTCCCGGTTGCTCCACATCAACAAGAGAAAGTGTTTTGGTACCCTCCTTAGCTAATGAACTCACCTTGGGCGGTAATGGTGTTAATCCGATTCGTCGCCCTCATGCAAAGACCGAGACCACATTTTTCTTGGCTAGGTAGATCACATCCTTATCATATTGCCATGGACGTCCCAATAACAAAGCACATGCATCCATAGGAACTATGTCACACCAAACCTCATCCTTGAATTTGCCAATAGAAAACGAAACAAGAGCTTGTTTTGTAACAGCCACGCCACCATCATTCGTCAACCAATTTAGCTTATAGGGATTTGCGTGTTTCCTTGTTTCTAGCTTCAAGGTATCCACCATCTTCTTAGAACAAGCATTGGTGCACGAGCCATTATCCACAATTACCGAACAACTTCTTCCATCTACCAAGCAACGTGTATGAAATAAGTTCTCCCTTTGGTTCACATCTTCTAAAGGCCTTGCTTGTGTATGAAGAACTTTTCTCAATACCAATGTCTCATGATCGGTACGGCTTCAATCAAGGGTTGATCCTCTAAATTCACCATATCCATGTCATCATCACTATGTTCATTGCCCTTGCCTTTCATAAGCAACGCATGGTTAGTGTCTTCTTCCTCTAATGCAATAAACATGGCGGTAGTCATCACTCTCCTATTAGGACACTCGGATTTGTAATGACCCCTTCCTTGACATTTAAAGCATTTGATCTCATCCTTCTCCCCCTTTTGAAACCTTTGAGGCATCTCACCCTTTATAAGTTCCGAACCAGGTTTCCCTTTGTCCAAAGTTTCGGTTTTTACAAAAGAAAAGGAAGTTTCGGTTTTGGGAGTAAAAGAAAAACGAGAACTCTTACCCTTAGCCTCCTTTTGCTGCCTTTCCACTTTACTTGCTAATTGACACAACTCATCAAACGTGCCATAAGTTTGCAATTCAACAAGATTAGCAATCGGTTTATTCATACCAAACAGAAATTTGGCCATCTTTTGTTCCTCCTCTTCCTTACACCCACATGCCAAATATAATTTTTCAAATTCAGTCACATATTCAAGCAATGGAAAGATGATCTTGTTGAAAAGAACTTAACCTAAGGTACAACTCTTGCTTGTAAGACTTAGGAACAAATCGTTTTCTCAATTTCGGTTTTAATGAACTCCAAGTTTTAATCTTTTCCTTCCCATCTCTCACTCTTTGGACTTGGAAAGAATCATACCAATCGGATGCATAATCATTAAATTTAAGTATAGCATGATTAAAACGTTGAGTATCATCCATACCTTTATGATCAAACATCCTCTCAACCCTTCTCTCCCAATTCAAGTAAGCTTGAGGGTCCTTCAATCCATTGAATTCCGGTAGATCACTAATCTTGATCAACTCACTCCGATTGTATCGTTCTCCTTTCTCCAAATTGAGTCTTTCAACTTCATCATGAAGTTGTAGTATGTGCTTGGCATAATTCTCACACCTTGACTCGTTCTTTTCAAGTCTTTGAAGCAAAGCATCCAACTTTTCTAGTTCGGACCCCATAACAATCTGCCAGGAATTTTCGTCAAAAGTTTCCGCTCACTGTGACTTCGTTACTGGTCGGATTGAGCTGAAATTTTGACACAACGTAGCCCTGGATGTTATCTTTCCAACGAACCAAGAAAATCACAATTTGGATATGAAACGCGCCTTCACGCGCCGTTTTAGTGGCGCTGCTCTGATACCAACTGATATGAATCCGTGAACGGAATCTAGCTTAGTTCCTCACAAGCTTCACTCACTTATGATTCCCTAAGGGTTCTAACTCTAATTCAATGGCTTCACTCACCAAAGGTTCAAGTTAGGATATGTTTGAGACTAAGTTTGTTAGCTTCACTCACTAACTCACTCAAATCTCGCTTAGTTTTAGGTTTCACTCGCCTAATACTAAGGGTCTTGTGTTTAGGTTCACTCCCTAAAAACAATCAAGTTTTGGAAAATACGTCCAATCCTTCAAAGACTAACAAGTCCGAAATTTCAATAATCAATTCTTGCTTAGCCTCATAGGACTAGGCATGTATTTATAGAAGAAGAAGCAAGAAAACCTTGCTCCCCAAGTACATCAATCACACGCCTATCATAGAAGAAAATAAGGAAACTCTCTCCTAAACTTAAGCCTAGAATCTAGCACAAAAATAAGGAAACTAGTGATTTAGGAAATATTTGCAAAAACTTTCCATAAATCTTACAAGAAGCACACGGCATTCCCTCCCCTTTCTTTCCTAAGTACAACTCATGACAACTCATCTACTTGGAGCCTAAGTAAATGAATTACAAGCTGATTTTCGGAACTTTATTAATTAAGCTACTTTAACTAACTAACTTAACTAACAATAATAATAAAAACATATTTTTGGTTACACGTAAAACCTCTACTTTAAGAGTAAAGTAAAACCATGCAACAACCCTAAGAAAGCATATTAAACCTATCTTGATCTCGTATCACTAAATGTTAGGTTCTGGAACCCCCAAGTCCTCTTCAGTTTGGCTGACTGGTTTCCATTTTTTTCCTTTCTCCACTGTCCACTACCGTGGCAATGCTCTACGGCCACAAATTGCAATCCCCACCGTTTACCAACTTGCCACATGAGGATCTGGAGACAGCAGCCTTGACTCTAGAACTGTCTTCTATCTTGGGGTTCTAGATCCATGGACTTGATGTCCATCTTGAGTCTAGAACTGGCTTCACAATTGCATCCATATGGTTTGAACTTACTGCAATCAAGAATTGAGTTGTGACTGTGACAGCCACAGATCTTCTGTTTTGCTTCTCAAGGTTATTTTTTGACTATAACTGCAATCTAATATTTCCTTTGATCTTAAATGAGAAAGATAGCTTGAAGGATGTTGATGCTTGTGGCAGTGGTGGGGCCATTCACAGCAGTAAGAAATATATAAAATTATGTCGGACTATGACTGCCACAAACCTCTATCTTTCATGTACAGTGGTTCTGTGATATTGCCCTGACCACAGTTTGAGTCCCTGATGTGTGCGTGCGTGTGTGTGTGTGTGTGTGTGTGTGTGCGCGCGCGCGCGCGCGTGAGTGTGTGTGCGTGCAAGTGCGCGTGTGCGTGCACACGTGCGTGCGTGTGTGGGGGTGTGGGTGTGGGTGTGGGTGTGGGTGTGGGTGTGGGTGTGTGTGTGGTGGGGTGTGTGTGTGTGTGTGTGTGTGTGTGTGTGTGTGTGTGTGTGTGTGTGTGTGTGTGTGTGTGCGCGAGCGCACTTGCCGCTTTGTGTGCGTGTATGTGCGAGCGCACGTGCCTCGCTTGTGCGTGGATGTGTGTGTGCGCATGTGCGGGCGTGTGCACGCGTGCATGTTCATGTGTGTGCGCGGGTCGGCTGGGTGTAGGTGCGTCTGGTTGAAAATATACATCAACAAAAAAGGCAGGGTCATACATACTTATCATATACGTATCTATGTATGTCCAATATAGGATGAAGGGGCCTCTACTGAATTTAAGATGCATCTGACAAGGGTAAGATTGTATGTTGACTAGTCTTAGTGGAGGCATCTGATGCACTTGTAAAAGATGTATAGACACCTTAAGAGACTGTAAGAAAAGAAGAGGTGTATCTATAAAGAATTGGATGGAGGCAATCATATATGATTTGGCTTATCTACACATTATTGAGGACATGGCCTTTGATGAGAAGCTATAGCATACTAGGATATCTGTACCATATCTTAAGTAGGGAGCCTTACTAGAAAGTTGTGCTTTGCATTCCTCTTCCCTTCATTTTGCTCCTCTATTTTTCATGTAGTCAAGTCTTTACTTTGGCTGCCATCTCTTATAGCTTTATGCTTCAGTTGTTTTTCTTGCATGGCTCTAAAGATTTATGTTTGAATTTGTGTAGATGATTTCCAGATAGTTCACTGCAGAAAAAGAGTAAAAATATTGTTAGAAATGAATGGTTATATGTTGTTGATCAAATTGGCAAGTTGGCATGCATTCATGCTTTCTGATTTTTGACACAATCACAAACAACATTCATATTCTTTGACTGAGGCATACCTCTAATTCTATATGTATTAAGCTGGCAACTTGATATTCATCGATGCTTGTTGACTCAATACAAACATATTTTCATAGACTTAGCTATGGTATACCTCTAATCTATATAGCTTAAGCTCCACTAGGCAGGCAGTGGTGCTTTTTGACACTATCAATTACATAATTGAGGCATAGCTCTAATTGTACAGTCTTAGTGCAGTTGGAGCTTAAACTAGGAGTGGGGGGCACATCTTATGCAGATTTTATCCAAAGCATGCATTTGCCAATGCAGTTGAGGTATGGTTGCCATCTTTCTCGTCTCCTGAATTGCCCCTTCACAAATATGTTTTGTCTGCTTTCATGAAATTAGACATCTTTTTACTTGTTTCTAATATAGGCATTACTTATTTCTAATATAGTCATTTTTTATTATCCGTGTTCTGCTAGCATTTCTGCTGTACATTTATTAAGCTATAGTTGGTTGCTCATGTCTTCTTGACTTATTTTTGAGGGAAGGGGAACTTAACTGGTTACTTGTATATATTTATGCCAAGTTCACTGTTTCCATTTCTTGCTGAAATTTCGTGCAGGAATCTGTTGACCACTAACTTTATTTTGAAAACAAAGATATCAATAGAAAGATACCGAAGGGGATGTCAGTGTCACCCATATACAAATGGAGGACTAAGGGCAAAAAGAACTTTTGTACACAAGCTCTCATGAAGCTGCAGAATTAGGAAACGCAATAAATCACTCATAACCTAAAACTTGCATGCAGCTATACAAAAGCCTTCTAAAAAATCGGCATCTTGACAAGGGGAAGCTCTACTGTAGAAATCTGTTAGGTTTTTCTTTCCATGTGCACCATCAAATTGACAGCAGAACCGTCTTCATAATTGGTTCTTTCTTTCTACATCCTGGTTTCCCAAGCTACAAGAATCATGCACAAATTAAAATTGCACTCAACTCATCCCAATTAAGGCCAATGATAAGTGCCATAGTGATGTTATTTCCTTGGCAAGTGTCGAACTTCGATTGTGTTTTGTGAATTTGGACGAAGAGTAATGCAAAAGTAACAGGATAGAACTCTTAAATCTAGGTTTAAGAGGGTCTCTTGTAAGTTTAGGCTCCAAGATCACACAATGACTTTATTTTGAACACTCAGTTCTATGCAACAAACGCTTAAGACTTCAATTCCTTAAACTCAAAAACTGATTCTTATTAATCAATTAAAAAGCCTTATATAGACGTGAACCAAAACAAACCCTAATCCTACTAGAGCTAGGAAACTAAGAACAAGATAACAAAGAAATAACAACTCCTAATCCAAGTAGAACAAGCTCAACTTGGCGCTTACCAAGTACCAACTAGACTCCTAATGTGCTTAAAGTAAGAAAAACCTATTCCAAGTAGAATAGTAAAAAACTTACAAGCAAAAGACTCCTACTATATTTCTACTCCAATTAGGAATCCTAATCCAACTAGGATTTGGATTTCTAACTCAACTACAATTCAACAAACTAAAACTTTTAGACTCCTAACAGAACTAGGAGTTCTAATCCTACTAGGATTAGGATTTTAAGAGTCCTATTCCTACTAGAATTAGGAAAACAACACAAATCCTAACAGAACTAGGATTTGTAGGAAATGAGCCATTCCTCACATGGATAACATAGAAAAGGAACCCAAAGATGGAATCGTAAAAGATAACTGAAAGACTCTCTTCCTCCTTAAGACAAATTGCAACAGCTTGTCACGACAAAATTCTTTCTCTTATTAATATTCTCAGTTGTAACCAGCTATTTAGTTGGCAAAAGTGCTCTGTTTGTTCGTAATTCCAACAAAATAGGAGGCCAGGTATCTTAGCTCTTGTCAGCTGGAACTTTCTCCATTTGACCAATCTAGGGTTTTACTCAAACCCTAGATCTTCAAAAACCCTCTAAAGGGGGTGAGCCTACTTTGTAAGCCTTCTGCAGAGAACTCCCAGCAATTCAATTGAAAGTTGCAGTGCTCCCATGGAAGAAGCCGATCAGTGCTGGAAGTAGTCGTGGGAGGGACTCAAGAATGCTTTGTGACTTAGATGAACCCAATAGCGAGTTGAGCTAATCTTGTTTGTGCTCTCTCCGTGTTTTGAAACGCCTGTGCAAGTTCGCCTTACTGCTGGCAATCCTGTGATCTACAGCACGCTGATGGTTCATTGTAAGGAAGGGTACAAAGTGGAAAACCAAGAATGTGGAGTCCAATTATGAGACTAACCTTTTATCAAGTATAAGAAACTTTGTATCTTATAGATTAAGTGTATACAGAAAAAGAGGCATGATGCAACATTATCAGCTAGACCCCCTATCAGCTTTACTTACACAAGGAGGGCTAGTAAGGGCAACGAAGGAAATTAACTTTATTTTATTATACTCATGCTGTAATTAAATTGAATTTCTGCAAACGTGGAGTGAGTTAGAAAAGGAGGGAAAGGAGGAATATGTCAGAGTTGGTTAGAGGCCCAACTATAGGGGTATAAAAAAGGAGAGAAGTTGTTTTAGAGGGTATCAAAAGAAATTAAGAGAGAGAACACTCACTTGGGAGCAAAATCAGCCCTCTTGAATGGTTGAGAGTTGCATTTGATTACCTCAACCAGATCTAATCAAATCATTATCTCAACCAGATCTAATCAAATCAGCTACTATTCTTGTTTAATTGCCTAGTTCTTAGCACATGATGTCCTCAAAGGAGCATTACAAAGAGAATTAGTACATTTGAATCTTCAATATGAGTTATTTTTATATGCTCACGTCTCCACCTGTTGTTAGTCGTTGCCCACAAGGAAGCTAAACGTTGTGCTCTCTCAAGGAGCACTTAAGGATGAATCCTGAGGATATATGCAAATTTACTCTAAACTGAATACCACCAGAGCGTTTCTGAGCAATACAATAGTTAGCTTACACATTGTCATACTTGAGTTTCTGGGGAAACAAGCTCTTGAACTGTTTTATGACTACTTTGGTCATTAGTTTGGTACGTTTATAAGCATAAAGCTCCGCTGTTTTTGGTTCACCACTGTATGGAAGCTATGAGACACTGACGGGACTCATGGTTCGCGTATAATGGTTATAAGAGGCATCCTACATATGGGAGTTGTTAGTAATGGGCAAGCAAGTAGTGTTGCAATTTGCAACAGCAGCGGAGCATCTCGTGCTATGCTAAATTGAAGCCTAAGATAGAAGAAACTGTGCATGTATTATGAAGTATGGTGCTGCCTGGCTGCGCAGTAACAACAGAAGCTCGTCACTCTACGCGTCGAAGCAGTGGTGTGGCAGCAATGTTGATTCACATTTCGAAGGGCGAAGTGAGTGATGATCAGAATGTGCGGGTTTCATGTATCATATTCATGTGGCTGTTAAGGGCTCAAGGCCAATCGCCTTTTTGCGAGGTAAGAAATAGAAGCAGCATTTGACAAGTTGGTGCGCAGCCTGTGGTTACAAGTGGTCCAACTTTTGTGGCAGCAACATATTTTGGAAATGTGTTTGTCGATAGTGTGATGATGAATCTGCAGGCAGCAAGTACACATGTTTTTCACATGTCCATGTTCTAGTTACTTGGTTTAGAATGAGGCAGCAAGATTTTGTAACAATTCCATAATTGGCAAGATAGGTTTACCGTTAGAATGAATTTGGAGAAATTTGTCTTTCCGTAGAATGAGGTGTTCTAGGTTAGCATAGTAGTTTTACGCTGAAGTTGTTTAAGCTAATTATTACTTCTTCTAGTTTGTTATTTTATTCTTGTTTGAAGGAATATTTTCGAATATTACATTTGGCTGTTTAAGTTATTATGTATCTTATTTTGCGATGTTGAATTTGGAGTTTTGCTTGAAAACTTGTGAGTGTAGGTGAGTTGCTTATTTATTAAAATTGACCTGTTCTGTTTGGTTTGTTTAATCCTTTTGATTAAGCCGATTAGTTTAGGCATGTTTCATTCTAACTTAGTACCCCAGATTCAGCGAATTCTGCCTGATCTAGCTAGCTAATCATACTTTATTGAGAAGATTGGCATAAAAGCTGTGTGCCAGAAATCAGAATTGTCTGCTTGTGTTTGATCATCTTAAAACCCATTAGTCCATGTCTGTCAAGTGGAATATGGTCATCTTCTCAGTCATTATCACTTTGGCTTCATATAACCTCAAAGGCTGGAACTCCCCCATCGAACTTGTCATGATACAAGACCATAGCTAGATTTGGATACTTGGGTATGAACCTAGAGAAAAATTAAAGAAACTTAAAATTGCTTCACATATCTGTTCTGGCTATTTCTGAGAAGTTATGCCCGGCACTTCTTTTAAAGTCCTGAGTAACACAGTGTACAACAGTTTCGCTCCTCCTAGGTCTTTGATATAACCTTTGCGTTGCTTCGCATGTTTTTATTGATTTTTTTTTCCTCCAGGAGAATTCACAATCTTGATCTCTAAAACTTATTAATGTCTTTAGCTATGCAAATAACTTATTCTGCACAGCAATCAGTTGCGTTATATCACAAAAACTCTGGACTTTAGTGAAATACTGCTGCTGTTGTTTTGCTTACTATTTCGGGGCTCTTGGAGCACTGGCCTTGTTTCCATTATTAGCTAAACAAGTTTTAAAAGTGTTCTATGATGTAAGATGGAGATGTAATATGCTTAACTACTGTTGTTTTGCAAACTGCAGTCAGGTAGACCCCATAGTGGCTTCTTTCGCAGGAGGGGCCGTTGGCGTAATCTCGGCATTAATGGTGGTTGAAATAAACAATGTAAAACAACAGGAGCATAAGCGATGCAAGTACTGCCTTGGAACTGGTTGGTGATTTTTCTGTGTGTTTCTATACTTCAATTGGCAGGTTAAAATGCTTCAAATGCTTCTTGCAGATGCTATCTACTGATCTGGGCTAGACTCAGCGACATTTATTTTTCTGTACTTTTGATACATATTGATTAAGGACATGAGAGCATTGGTTAAGAGAAATTAAGAATCGGTTAGAAAAGAACTAAAAGAAACTGACCCGGTTTGTTCTAAGACAAACAACCACCACTTTCACAACCCAACAACCACCAAACAAGGCTAAGACAAGGTGGAACAACTTGTCCTACAACCTACTTTACGTGCTTAGCTCTCACCTCAATGAATGACAAGCAAACAGCAAAGATTTTAGATAAACAAAACCAACCCGGTTTTGGACAGAAAACACACTTGTTTTCTAAAAGAGATAACTCTCTGGTTTTTCATTAATCAAAGCTTAAATTTTACAAGCAAGCTACTAACTATTTATAGTACATCATGTCAAAATTTTGTAGCCAACAAAGATCTACAAATACTATTAAAATAAGCTAAAAGTTGGATAAGCTGTTAAACCCGGTTTTATGACCTTTCTCCATCTTTCTGTCCATATCTCATGATTAGCTCATCCAATGGCCACGAAACCAATGGGAGGGTTTCCTACACTTGAAGAGCTTTCCATCCATAGGTCACACGCTTCAAGATGATGACGGAAAGTGCCTGCCCAAAGTAGAATAAGTAGCAGCAGCCTCAACGCCTAAAATGACGTGAAACAAAGCACTCCAATAAGGAGCTTTCCTTCTTTGCTAGGAAATGTTGTAATTGGACCCTTGGCTGCATACACCTATGTAAGCGTGAATAAGCTCCTTGCTTCACCTTCATACTTCATAACATCATGAAAAGCTTTCTCTTTGCCAAGATGATGCAATCTCCTGCTTTAGTGCTGATTCATCATGTTAGTATAAGCTAAGCATGTTTAGGACTTAACCAACACTAATTAATATCAAGCACCTCAAGCAAGCACCTCTACATCCTTCATAGGCAGCTGCTAGCTTAGCTCCATTACACGTTTAAGCATATAACTAAACTAATTAAGCTAATTCAAAACAAGTTTAGTACTAATAAGCTACTTAAAGATAATTATACAACTCTTAAACAAGATTATTGCTAATTAATTCCTATTGACTCTCTTAATCTTGTTTAGCCAAAAAAAAAAAACTTTAGCTTCGGATACAAGTGCCCTTGTTCGTAAGCTTAGGTCGTGCTTGTTCTTGCTCATTACCACCTGGATTAGAGCAAATTAAGCCCTTAAAGATCTTAATAATCCTCAATATTAACCAAACCCGAAATTAAACAAACTTATGATTAATTTCGAGATCACGTCGATGCATATGCATCATTCTCCCCTTCTTGAAGTAAGATTCGTCCTCGAATCTTCTTCTCTTTTGTACTCGAAACATGAAATTTATGGTTAGTGCACTCCCTTCTTGGATTCTTTCTTGGTTTTTCTTTCTTTCAATCTTTTCTTTTAATGGTATAAAGTTTGCACTCGATTTGTTTTCATGTAGCTCACTATTTTCAATGGATTTTGGTTTTAAAATGGACGGTTCAAGTGTAATGGATTGAAGGTTTGTTTCTAGGCTATAAGTGTTTTCATAACCATCATGTTGCACTCGCCTTATCATACATCCAAGGCCTTCCTAATAAGATTTCACACGCCTCCATGGGTAACACATCACAAAGCACTTTATCTTCATAATAGCCAAAAGAAAAACAAATTAGTGCTTGATTAGAAATTTCAATTGAAGTTTCATTATTAACCCATTGAAGAAGGTAGGGTTTTGGATCTTTGGATCAATGGAAGCTTCATTTCCTTAACCATGTTTAAGGACACTAGATTGGCGCAACTCCCACTGTCTATCACAAGTGAACATTTCTTGCTTCCCACTTCACAACTTGTCTTGAAAATCTGCTCCCTTTTCGGGAGGCCTTTGGAGCACCCCTCTTCATGGAGTTTACTTCTTGTCATGAGTCTTTGGACCTTCTTGGATTGGTTCTATCACCACTTCTTGTTGAGCGTTTTCTTCGTCCACCTCGCTCCTCTTCTTCTTGTTGCTTGGATGTTTCTTCTTCTATGGCTTGAATGTCTACAAGAGTCATGACTCTCTTGTTAGGGCATTCGGTTGAATAATGGCCATAGCCTTGGCATTTGTAGCACTTGACATCCTCCTTCTTTGTGAGCTTCTTTTGGCCTTGGTTTTCGGCCTTTCTTTGGTTCATCTTGTGGAGTGTAAGATGAGCCTTCCTCCTTGTTATCTCTCCACGCCATCTTCTTCTTTCTCTTCTCTTCTTGGGTGCTTCTCCACCTTGATGGCTAACCCGAAAAGTTCATCCAAAGTAGAGTAAGGTTGCAACTCCAACTTCCTTGAAATGCTCTTATCAAGACCACCAATAAAACGAGCCATAGTTTGCTCTTCACGTTCTTGCACATCCAGCTTCATTATGAGCTTTTCAAACTCATGGATGTATGTTTCAACACTCTTAGAACCTTGTTCTAAAGATGAGAGTTGATTGTAAAGATCAAGGGTATAGGTAGATGGTAAAAATCTCTCCCTCATAAGCTTTTTAAGCTTCTCCCAACTACACACCTTACTTTTTCTTTTTCGGTTTCTAAGGAGTACTACATTTTCCCACCATAATGAAGCATACCCCTTAAGTTTTACTACCGCCACCTTGAAAGACTTCTCATCATCATAGCCTTTCAACTCAAAAAATCCTATTACATCTAGTAACCCACTCCAAAAATGAATCCGGATTAAGGTTTCCATCAAACTCCGGAACATCGAGCTTGAGATCTTTGAATTCATCTCTAGGCCTAGGTGTTCTTCTCCTCTCAAAGGCACGTTCAAAATCCTCCCCACTAGTATCATAGCCTCCTACATCTTCTTCATCCTCCCTCCTTGGAGTTCCACGCCTTCCCCCACTCAAGGTCTCTTAAGTGAGTAAGAACCTCTCTAATTTGATCACCGAGTTGTTCTACTTTGTTCTCCACTCCAACCAACCTAGCTTCTTCTAAAGTCATGTTTCTCCTAAAGTTTATGCCTTGCCCTTCCTCCATCTCAAAGCAACAAAGACAAAACTCACCAAAAGATTGGATATATAGAGGCTTAAAGGTTTTCGGTTTAGGATTTTTGTAGCTATGTGTTTAGGCTTTGTGTTTAGGCTTAGGGAATTAGTTTAGGAGGTGTTTAAGATGCTCTCAATCAACCTACAGCTCCGATACCAAATGATACATATTGATTAAGGACATGAGAGCATTGGTTAAGAGAAATTAAGAATCGGTTAGAAAAGAACTAAAAGAAACCGACCCGGTTTGTTCTAAGACAAACAACCACCACTTTCACAACCCAACAACCACCAAACAAGGCTAAGACAAGGTGGAACAACTTGTCCTACAACCTACTTTACGTGCTTAGCTCTCACCTCAATGAATGACAAGCAAACAACAAAAGATTTTAGATAAACAAAACCAACCCGGTTTTGGACAGAAAACACACTTGTTTTCTAAAAGAGATAACTCTCCGGTTTTTCATTAATCAAAGCTTAAATTTTACAAGCAAGCTACTAACTATTTATAGTACATCATGTCAAAATTTTGTAGCCAACAAAGATCTACAAATACTATTAAAATAAGCTAAAAGTTGGATAAGCTGTTAAACCCGGTTTTATGACCTTTCTCCATCTTTCTGTCCATATCTCATGATTAGCTCATCCAATGGCCACGAAACCAATGGGAGGGTTTCCTACACTTGAAGAGCTTTCCATCCATAGGTCACACGCTTCAAGATGATGACGGAAAGTGCCCGCCCAAAGTAGAATAAGTAGCGGCGGTTCCAACGCCTAAAATGACGTGAAACAAAGCACTCCAATAAGGAGCTTTCCTTCTTTGCTAGGAAATGTTGTAATTGGACCCTTGGTCGCATACACCTATGTAAGCGTGAATAAGCTCCTTGCTTCACCTTCATACTTCATAACATCATGAAAAGCTTTCTCTTTGCCAAGATGATGCAATCTCCTGCTTTAGTGCTGATTCATCATGTTAGTATAAGCTAAGCATGTTTAGGACTTAACCAACACTAATTAATATCAAGCACCTCAAGCAAGCACCTCTACATCCTTCATAGGCAGCTGCTAGCTTAGCTCCATTACACGTTTAAGCATATAACTAAACTAATTAAGCTAATTCAAAACAAGTTTAGTACTAATAAGCTACTTAAAGATAATTATACAACTCTTAAACAAGATTATTGCTAATTAATTCCTATTGACTCTCTTAATCTTGTTTAGCCAAAAAAAAAAGAACTTTAGCTTCGGATACAAGTGCCCTTGTTCGTAAGCTTAGGTCGTGCTTGTTCTTGCTCATTACCACCTGGATTAGAGCAAATTAAGCCCTTAAAGATCTTAATAATCCTCAATATTAACCAAACCCAGAAATTAAACAAACTTATGATTAATTTCGAGATCAGGTCAGATGCATATGCATCAACTTTCTCTCTGAGTTTAATTTTATTTTTTATTTTCTGTTCTTTGTTGTTTTTGTAAATTGAAGCTGTAGCACACTGTATTAACAAAGTAAAAGAATGCAATATAGGCATTCCTGTGAGTCCTGATAGTGTGTGATACAATATTGAAAATAAAAAAGGTCCATGTTTTGAAATCTATCTTAAAATTTGGACTTCTACAAAGCAGGTCTGGTATGATTAAGATCAAAGTATAGTACGTGAACTAAATACATTGCACAAAATCAAATGATGATTCCAAGCTAAAATATAAAATCAAAGTATAGTACGTGAACTAAATACATTCTACAAATGATAATAAAAAGCTAAAATAGTACTCTTAGGGAAGCAAACAAAGAATTCAACCAGAAACAATCTTATCACCTTGAAATCAATAATAAGAGTAGAAGCAACAGTCACCTCAGTGCACAAAAGTAACTCAACGTCTCAAGTTAAATAAGTGAAAGTTGCAGAATTTCAATTCCTTTTTCCTTTTAATGTCTATAATAATGGTTGCCATTTCTTCACATGCCGCACTTTAAATTAATTGTTTCTCAGTCCATGAAATCCTAGAAGTGTGTGCAGCATCTTAATCTTTTTTTCAGTAGATACTCATTTATGGATTCCTTTTCTTTCCTAGTCTTGATTTGAAAGACTATAAATTCATGTGGAAGAAAAGAAAAAGAGACTAGGAAAAGAAGACTAAAGATGGAACATACATTTCTATTAAATCTCAGCTGATATTCCTTGTCTGATATGTATGGTTTTGCAATTTTCTTAGCAATAATTTCCTAATTTGCAAGTCTATTTGAGGTCATCCAACCAATTACTAGCCTATATGGCTGATACAAGGCTGATGCGAGCAGAATATATACTGATATGACTCATATAAACTTCATACCACATCTTTCTGCCCTTGACGCTTCGTGATGTGAACCTTTAACTATAAAGGACTAAAGGGGCATTTGGTTCATGAGTGGTATGGGATAAGAATCCATGCTAGGGTGGTATGGATTGAGAATTCCATCCCCAACCTACCTGATTATGTTAGAATGGTTTCAATATCTTTTTCCTATTGTTTGGTTCATTCTAAGAATCTAATCTTTAAGAGTGATCTACCTTTTCTTTTTCATGATTTATTTGTTGAATTATAATTATCTATTTTTAATCACGTTCGATAGTATTATTCTATTCCTATGATATATATGTGAGGTCCAATGATACGAATAGGGAGATGCAAAGACACATATTCTCTTATCAAAATCATAGTCGCTGTAAGTAATTTGACAATTTGAGAACCCAATTAGTGAGTGATGCATGGAAAAAAAGCCAACTGATACAAAGATTATAGTGAGAAGCAAAATCATAGTGGCAGCAAAACAAGACCAAATCAGCATAGTGGAATTTTGGCAATTGGTAACAAGTCTATGTTTGTTGAAATACCATGCCACAGAAGAAAGAGGAAATTGTGTGATGATTGCCTCGCCAGAGTCAAAGAAGAGTGTCGTGCCTATGTCTACCGGACAATCTCTCTTATGTAGCGGTTAGGTAGGGTTTTGATTATTTGGGGTTTTGTATGCTTGTAGCCTATCTACCATTCCACCTGCCTAACCAAAATGCCCCTTGACATTGTTGAACATGAGGGAAAGAAAAAATAATGTGGGAACCAAAATGAAAGAAGCATAAATCTTGTGTTTGCAAAGTCATATAGATTCTTTCTCCCTTTTTTTGCTTCATATGTAGCTGTTTGACTTATCAATGCCCCCTGTGAGCTGGTGTGATGAGTGTTAGTCTAGAAAGATGAGAGGGCTGGGAATCAGTTACTTTGGTGGAACAAGGCTGAGGAAGGCTCTATGGCAGCTGGATGGATACAAAAGTACTTGCCTGTGGCTTGTTTGGGTAGGAAGCATCTTTTACAGATGAGAGAACTTGAGATGCTGCTTGTACAAGTATGCTGGTCTGGACCTGGAGGAGAATTGTGCAATTGAAAGATCTTGTGCTTCGACTTCAATTTTTAATATTGCTAATGGCACTGTCAGTGGTTAGTGCCAAAACAGCCAATTTAAGATGACCGTTGCATATGATTTTATACTGGGTTTTTTCCTCTGGTATTCGTCTTGATTGTCTTGAAACTTCTTCGTGGCATGACTTGCAAGTTGCAACTAATCTAATTCGTGGCAAAACTTCTCATCTGTGATTAATTAATGCAGGTTATCTAGCATGTGCTCGTTGTTCGAACACTGGATATCTAGTTCTTGTTGAGCCTGTCTCAACAATCAATGGTGGTGATCAACCTCTTTCGCTGCCAAAGATGGAGAGATGTTCAAATTGTTCAGGATCTGGAAAGGTTAATTTCCAGATTTTGGTTTTCGTATGCATTTACACTGAGATCTCCAGTACATCTAAATTTCTTTTGGTTATTAGTTCGTGGATTTAAAGCTGAAAAAAATGTTTCTGTGATGTTTAGTAGCTTTTCTTTCCTTTTCAGTGTTTCTCTTACGGTAATAAATCTAAGCTTACCATTCTTGCATCATACTGGCAGAACAAAATAACCGAACGGTAACATTAGGTTGACCAAAATTAACTGATTTGGTTTAGGGATTGGGAGGACTTGAAGACATCTGTTACACAAAATTTTTAGATGTTATACTTCGCCTTTTATGTTATATCAGCTGTATTGGTCTTTTGAGTTCCTTATATTTCTGATTATGCAATAGAGAATATCTATATTCAGAGTTTTGGAGTTTTAACTGTGATTCTGTGAATTGTCCTGTAGGTCATGTGCCCTACTTGTCTGTGTACAGGGATGGCAATGGCAAGTGAGCATGACCCCAGAATTGATCCATTTGATTAAAGGTGATGTATTAATTATTATGTAATTAAGTTCTCGGCTTGTATCTATATTTCAGTTTTGTGTTACAAAAGCTTGTACATATATTCTCGTCACACTGCTTGCTCTGAGCCATCTATGGATCTTTATCTTACACAATTAGAAATGTAACAGTAGTGAAAACTTTGGTTTGTGTTCATGAAATTTTTTGAGGACAGATATAATGTAAAAATGGTTTACAAATTATAATATGGTCACGAGTAACATGGCTAGACAATTTTCATAATGTCCAACATGACATGTCTGTTTCCCTTGGAAATGAATTTGCTTGACTTACCGCGTTGTCTTTACTAACACAATTGTTGGCTTGTTGCACTATCTCTATGTCGAAACAGTAGTTAAGTATATTTTTGCTCAAAACTATCATTAAGCAGATGCATGGTTTTTCAGAATCACCATTGATTAAAAACTTTTTCAAAACAAAGTAGCCCATTTCATTTGTAGGAACATATAGATGCATATAGAGTGTAATATCAGGAAACAATTTCCTAACATCTATCATAAGATTGCAGACATAATCAAACACATGAATCAATCAGTAATGATTAGATGTATGACCTTTGCAGCGTGATTTTCCTGTTGTATGCAAGTTTCAAAGACCTAAGAGTCTCAAGTGTTGCTCCTCTAACCAGTCCATGAGCACCAGTTGAACACCAACACCAACGTTCGTTAGAAAGGAAGATAAGAATTCTCTTGCTTTTAGGTGGTATAGGCGCTGGTCTTAGGGGAGATGTTTTGGGGTTTATCAAGCTCTCTCTTTTATGAAAAGAATCTGATTAATGAAGTGATGTCTAAACCCTAATATTATATCGTATATATAATAAAAATAATCTTAGGCAAGATAGGAGAACTAATCCTCCTATTCCCCTTATGGCCGGCCAACCCAATCCTAAATGGACTTGGGTTGCTTTGTCCAACTTGTGTTACAATGTGTGACCTCATAGGATTAATGTATTTTAGTTGTAGGCCCAATTTGAGGACATATTCCTTCAATCTTCCACTTATCCAAGGACAAGGGCGCAATGTTAAATTCCTTAAGTCACTTAATGCACTATCAATTAATTATATACTAGTCTTTAAATAAATCAATTATGTCCAAGTCAATGATTTAGACTAGGGACTTTAAATAAATTGTGATTTTAGTTCACTTTATAGGGTTCTATTATCAAAACGTTTTCGATAATTCTATTTGAATTACACAAATTAGTTGGACATTTTATTTAATACTAATCCCAACAATTAAAAAAAAGGAATTTTTATTGATAAACATTCAAAACATAATAATGTCTTTACAATTGTAAACATGAAGTAAACAACCTAAAGCCATTCTCCCATATGCGTAAGCCCCATGACACGCATGCTTAGGTTGAGCAAGCAGTTTAGTAAGAGGATCTGCACATTATCCTCACTATGAACCTTGCTTACTTTCAAATCTTCTCTTCCAACGATTTCTCGAATAAGATGGAATTTCCTGAACACCTGTTTAGACCTTTGACGCGATATGGGTTCCTTAGACTGAGCAATGGCACCATTGTTGTCACAATATAACTCAATGCTAGGAACTACACCAAGCTCACTAATGAATTTTTGATCCAAACAACTTCCTTTGCTGCAGCAATATACTCAGCCTCTGTTGTGGAATCCGCGATGGTACTCTGCTTAGAGCTCTTCCAGCTCACAACTCCTCCAGCTCACAGCTCCTCCATTTAGACAAAATATGAAACCAGATTGGGATCGAAAATCATCTTTGTTACTTTAGAAGCTTGCATCGATATATCCAGTAACAATCAACTTATCATTTCCTCCATAAACCAAAAAATTATCCTTAGTCCTTCGCAAGTACTTAAGGATGTTTTTCGCTGCAATCCAGTGCACATCTCTTGGATTTGACTGGTATCTGCTGCATATACTCAAAGCATATTCAACATCCGATCGAGTGCATATCATGCCATACATAATGGATCCTACTGCAGAAGCATAGATTACATTACTCACACTTGACCTCATCAAGACTCGAAGGACACTGAGTCTTGCCAAGTGTTATGCCATGTTGCATGGGAATAAAACCTCTTTTGGAGTTTACAACTTGAACCTTGCAAGAACCTTATGAATATAAGTCTCTTGACTAAGTCCAATCAGCCTTTTCGATCTATCTCTATAGATCTTTATTCTGAATATGTACTCTGTCTCTCCTAGGTCTTTCATAGAGAAACAATTTTAAGCCATTCCTTAACTGACTCAAACATGGTTTTATCATTTCCTATGAGAAGTATGTCATCCACATACAAGACCAGAAAAGTAATACTACTTCCATTTAACTTCTTGTATACCGAAGATTCCTTTTCATTTTTGAGAAATCAAAATTTCTTGGTTGCTTCATCAAATCTGAGGTTCCAACTCCTTGATGCTTGCTTTAGTCCATAAATGGACTTCTTAAGCTTGCATACCCTCCCTAGCTTTTTTGGATCTTCAAAACCTTGAGGTTGTGTCATGTACACATCATCTTTCAAGAACCCATTCAAGAAAGCAGTTTTGACATCCATCTGCCATATTTCATAGTCATGAAAGGCATCAATCGCAAGGATTGTCCCAATGGACTTCAGCATGCTGCTGGTGAGAAGGTTTTATTATAGTCCATACCATGAATTTGTTTGAAACCTTTTGCCACCAACCTTGCTTAGCAAACACTAATGTTTACATCCTTGTATGTTTTCAACTTAAAAATTCATTTACACCCAATGGGTTTTACCCCATCAGGCAAATAAACCAAGTCCCATACTTGATTTTCTGACATGGAATCCATTTCAAATTTCATGGCCTCAAGGATCTTTTAGAGTCTTGACTCTCCAAAGCATCGTTATATAGCTAGTAGGTTTTATCTGTTTCCAAAATCGTTATTTTAGAACTTTCAGTTGAAAGGAAATCAATATATCACTTTGACAGAATGATGGTCTTACTAGACCTACGTTGAGGAACGACATAAATGTTTCTACCTTGTTAGGTTGAGAGACTTCGCATGGAGTATCTCCAAGTGGGACGGTAGGAGGTACGTGAATTGAATGCACCTCATCCTGAGCATTTTTATGTCGGGCCGCCTCTGCCAAGGTATTAACCTCATCCATTTGTTGCTCATCTCGAATTTCTTCGAGATATACATTAGTCCCCACTTATTTTTCATAAAATAAACTCCTTTTCCAGAAACCATTACGAGCAATAAACACTTTGTTTTGGCTTTGGTTGTAGAAGTAGTATCCCTTAGTCTCTTTTGGGTAACCCACAAAGAGACATTTATTAGATTTGGGTGAAAGCTTATCCGAGAGTAAACGTTTTACATAAGCTTCACAACCCCATATCCTTAGAAAAGACAATTTTAGAACGTTTCCAGTCCACATTTCATATGGTGTCTATTCTACTACTTTGGAAGGTGCTCTGTTAAGTGTTAATGTCGTTGTTTCAAGCGCAAATTCCTAGAATAAAATAGGAAGATCAGCAAGACCCATCAAGCATCGAAGCATATCTAGTAGAGTTCGATTCCTTCTTTCAAAAACGCCATTTAACGGTGGTGTTCCTAGTAGAGTCCATTGTGAAAGTATTCCACAATCCTTCAAATGATCACCAAATTCTTTAAATAAATATCACCACCACTATCGGATCGCAATGCTTCCCAAGTTGGTTCTGTACTTCATTTTAGAACTCCTTGAATTTATCAAAGGATTCCGACTTATGCCGCATTAGGTAAACATATCCAAATCTATTTACATCATCGGTAAAGGTTATGAAGTAATTGTACCCTCTCCTAGCCAAAGTACTTATAGGTCCACACAGATCAGTATGTATCAGAGCTAAAAGATCAATTTCCCTTTCACTTGAACCTGTGAAAGGAGACTGTCATTTTCCCCATCAAGTAAAACTCAGAAGTATCAAATGATTCGAAATCAAATGATTTGAGAATTCCATATTTATGAAGTTTCTCAATGCGATTTAAGCTTATGTGGCCTAATCGACAATGCCATAGGTATGTAGGGTTGGAATCATTTGCTTTATGTTTCTTGCTGTCTAGTTATAGATGTGGGTTCCTAAGTCTAGCACATATAAACCATTTAATGACTTAGCGAAGACATATAATATATCATTCAAATACGCAAAACAACAATTGTTCTTTATTGTAAATGAATAACCTTCAGAATCCAAATCAGGAATCGAAATAATGTTCTTTGTAATAGCATGAACATAATAACAATTATTAAGTTCTAAAATTAATCCTGAAGGTAAAAGTAGATTATATACTCCCACTGCCAACGTAGCAACTCGTGCTCCATTGCCAACGCGAAGATCTACTTCTCCTTTTCCCAATGTTCTACTTCATTTGAGGCCTTGCATATTACAGATTATGTGTGAACCACAAGCAGTATCAAATACCCAAGAAGCAGAAGTTTCTAAGTTAACTTCTATTACATACATATCTTAAGTAGAAACTCCTTTCTTGTGATCCTTCATAAATTTAGGGCAACTACTCTTCCAGTGACCAATAACAATAGTGCTCATTAGCAACTTTTGGTTTTGATGTAGTCTTTTGCTTTTCAGAAGTTTCAGACTTGGCAACTTGTTTGCTTTCGTCCTTCTTAATAGCAATCCCAATCCTATTGAGCGAGTGCCCTTTACTAACCATAAGAACATCCTTATGTTCTTTTCCTAGCTTGTTAGGGATGTTTCACTTGATCTGAGTTAGCATTCCATGCATCTCTCGCATGGTTGCTTCCTCTCCGTGCATGTGAAAGTTTTTGAACTTTTCAGTTCTGAGAACTATTCTCTTGTCCCTTTCACTTACAATGTAACATTCAACATTCAATTTTCCTTCGAAAGGACGGACCGCAAATTAGAAGTGGAGTTGTTGTTAGTTTGTTACTAGACATGATTACTACAACAAATAATAAAGCAAGAATTCAATCAATGTTTATCAAAAAGCAGCAACTAAACAAATTTTAATTAACTACTACCCTTTATTTAAAATGAAAGCCCCCTATTGAATAAGGAAATAACCAAGATCCCCTCCCACTACAATCAAACGGACTTTGGCCCTGCCTTCAATGTATAGTATAATCAAACGGACTAAGTGACATATAAGGTTTTTCCCACTAGTGCCAACACCTGAAACCGATCTGCGGTTTGAAAAATTCGAGCAATTGATCTAGTTAATTCATGAACTCTAGAGTCAAGCCCAGGGCCATCACATCATTTACCCTAAACTAAAAGGAAAGCTTCCTTAATAGGTAGCATTGTGTGACCTCCTAAAATTTAAGGGGGTCGTAGATCTAGACGATCATCTTAGAGCCTTCTCCATCTCTATGGCTTTCAAAGGCATGAGAAATGATGTATTTGCTTATGTTTTACCCTTCACTTTGGATGCACATCCATCCAAATGGTTCAAATCATTTAATAAGACAAAGCTTAATGACTGGGACTATAACAAAGAAGAGTTGCATAAACAATACCAATACAATGCTCAGCTTCCAATTGACCTTCGTTAATTGGAATTGACCTAGCCAAAACTACAACAAATACTTTGTCACCTTCCTTACTAGATGGAGGGCAAAGGCCGCACAAATGACTAATAGGCCATCTGAAGAGGATCAAGTTCGACTGGTGATCCGTAAATTGCAGTCCAAGTACGGAGATCACATCTAATTCCAACCTATTGAATCTTTCTCGAAGTTCAACAATGTTGGTCTACTGATCAAAAAAGAGTTTACAGCCTCTAAAAATAAGGGTTACAGCAACAATAACTTCTCCTAGAAGATTAACAATAACCCTTATGGCTTCAAGAGCAATGAGATCAATGCCCTAAACACTGTAAATAGGGTCATCAAAGGCTCGAAAGAACCTGCACTCCCTTAGGCATATCCTTAGAAGATCAAGCCTTCAATAGGCATAGTGCAAGAGGAGCACTCCTTCCTCTTGGCCCTACTCCAGACCCTGCTCCTGAAAAGAGGACTAAGAAATGGAATTCAAACTTCTACTGCAAATACCACCAAGGGAATGAATATCTAACATCTGAGTGTTGGACCTCAAAGCACACTCTACAGGACATGGTTGATGACGGTAGATTTTGAATCCCTCATTCAGCAACAATCACACCCTCTTGAGCATTGTCTCAACACTGTAAGAGGCTTAGTAATTTGTTCTATTTTTCTAGGTAGAGTCAGAGAGTCCCTCCCCTAGCTCTCTATTTTCCTTCCTTATCAAATCTATGTCATTTAGGACATTGTATTTATTAACCTTCTAATAATTCTAATCAATAAAATATTGCATTTTCATTGGCCATCTTCCATTATTTATGCTTCGTATTCGATGATGAAACTCCAATTATTTGCAAATTAAATGACCTTTGATTAAATAAAAGATGAAAAAGATAAAAAAATAAAAAATGGACATACTTTGGATTAAGAGTTCTTTCCCTCTTCCCTCCATCATTTTAAAAAGTCATCACCTTCTATAGCCATTTCCATGCAAAAAATCCCAAAAACACCATATTCATGATCCTCAGCCTAAAAATTCTTTCAAATCAAAACATCACACAAATACTTCAAAACTTAATTTTCAATACCGTAAAACACAAAAATTTATGTGCAAGCCTCAGTACATAAAAAAAAAAAAACCAATGTCAGGAAAAATAAGAAAAGAAAGAGAAAGAAAAATTCAAAGTGCAAAAACAACAACAATAAAAGAAAAAAAAACACAAAGCAAAAAATGCAAAAGAAAAAAAAAAAGAGAAAAAAGAATGAGCCAAAGGCAAAAAGTAAAACTAGGGAGGATTACACACAAATTCTACCCCTCATTTCAAACCCTTCAATCCATCAAAATACCGTAAAACCCATAAACCTTACTTTAACATTAAAAAAGAAGAAGCCATAACTCTTACCTTGTCCCACATAATCCAAAGGCATAATCCTGACCTTAGCCCATCCAATTAAACCTTCATCCAAACCATAAAACTTAAACCTTTAAAATCAATTCTCATTTCTTATTGAAGGTATGTCCAAGCTCGCTACGTTTAAAACTCGAAAGGGCGGCCTAAGGAAATGTTAGGGCAAAAAAAAAAAAAAAAAACAGTTCAAGAATTACGAATAGTTTGATTCCGCAAGGAGACGTATGAATCCTCATCTTGAGGCCCGACCACTTCGAATAATAAATTAATCAAGGTCTCATGGTTTGACTTTCTATAATTCTGAAACATGCTCTGTCTAGATTCTGAAATGTACTCGAGTCTGAACCGAGCTACGTCAAAGCCTTTTCCCACCTATATTAATGTGAGTCACAAATTAAACCTTCCATTTTCCAACCCAAACTCTCCTTGTCACTAAAGGACTCTTCGATATTTCTATGATCTATGGCGATATCTGATTTTGCCTCAATTCAAGTCCAAGGGACATTCATTCTCAACTCATGGTTCTTTAATTATTCAAGACAAGCTTTCCCAAATTAGGAGCTTCCTACATATGTGGTGTTATATTCATTCCTCTAAATCAAAATCCCGAAGAGTTGAAATAGACAGATCTCACTTACGGACCCCGATTTTTATTAAAACAATTTTCAAAACCAATCTATCTCTACCAATCTAATTCTCTTAGCTTTGAATAACCTTGACCTTGCATATCGTTTTTCATCAATCTATCTCTATCAACTTTACATAACCTGACCTTGCATAGTGTCTCATGCATCGTTAGAGAGTCTACGTTTGCATCATCATTACATTATTAACTAGTTGTTTGCACCTATTTGCTAACATCTTCTTTTGCAGGCTAATCAAATTTCTTGTAATTATCATCTTGCAGACTAACTTTTTTTTTTTGCAGAAAATGGCGATGTATAGGCCGATTTTGGATTGTAAAGCATATGAAATTATTCTCAGTCCTGACACATAATACTTTGACTTTCAGTTTTACAAATCTCAGTCAATGTGGGGGAATATGTAGACACATAATCGTGTTTCCCCAATTTAGTACCCGATGATAACGTATACCGTCGTCCTAATTGTTCCTGATATGATTGCGCGTCCAAGTTGAAGAGCAACCAAGGGAAATCCGAACAAAGGTTCGAATTTAAAGAATGAATGAAGTCCGAAATTTATGTTCTAAGTCACCGGATATGATAATTAAAATAAACACTCCTGAATAATTTAATTAACTCTTAATCTCACTTACACCACTCCTGGAATAAAGTAGATTAAACACTAAGTAAATAATCACTCCTGAAAATTACTCAATGGTCGAAAGTAATTGATCACACAATTAAATTCAATAACAAAGTTTTTAGGTAAATCTCACATGCCTTGAATGATAGCATGGAACTATTATTTATAATAGAGTAAACTTGTCCTCCAAGGACCAAGCAAGGCCGAAAATCAGCCATAAGAATTAAGGAAACACTCCTTAATTCCTTACATCCTAATCCCTTGAATCTAGGAGAGAATAAAGGAGTAAATAAGGAAACAACCAAATCAGCCCATAATCCCCCTTCACACGCCTAAACACACCAAGAAATAAGGAAAGTATTACAACTCAATGACAACTTGCAAACTTGGAGCACAAGGACCAAATCACACGCCTAAACCAAATCACACGCCTATTCTTGGTCGAAATATCACAAGATTTTCGGACCTCTCGAAAATTAAAGACTTAATTAAAATAACTAAGACTCTAGAAATGGTGTCATCTTCATGCTTCATCCATGGACTCATCGTCCCACTTGAGAAATGACACAAATGAGGAGTTTGAATTTAACTTGAACCCGAACACTTCAAGGACTAAACAAATCGGATCATTTGGAGCTTGACCTTGACCTTGACCTTGACTTGTATCATTCTCCCCCTCTTCAAAAGAATTTGTCCTCAAATTTTCATCATCTAAATAAGGACTAAGATCACCAACATTGAAGGTTGCACTCATACCTCCATAATCACTTGGAAGCTCGATCTTATAAGCACTTTCATTAATCACATCAATAACTTTGAATGGACCATCAGCTCTAGGCATAAGCTTGTTCTTCCTTCTACTTGGAAATCGTTCTTTCCTCAAATGAATCCAAACCAAATCGCCAATCTGAAATTTCGGTTGTCTTCTATGCTGTTGGCTCGTTCTTTGTATTGAGTATTCATCTTCTCAATTCGTGGTTTCACTTGCTCACAAGTCTTCTTAAAGGCTTCCAACCTCTTCTTTGAATCAACATGAATTTCAGATTTAGTTAGTGACACAAAATCAATAGGAAGGAAAGGATTGATACCATAAACCACCTCAAATGGAGACTTAGAAGTAGTAGAAGAATGAGCTCGATTATAAGCAAACTCGGCGTGAGCTAGCTTTATATCCCAATCCTTTTGTGTCTTACTCACCAAGCCACGTAGCAAAGCTCCAAGAGTTCTATTAGTCACTTCGTTTGACCATCTGTTTGAGGATGATGACTTGTGCTAAAGAGTAACTTAGTCCCCACCATCTTCCATAAACTCCTCCAAAAATGACTAAGGAACTTCGTATCACGATCACTAACAATACTTCTAGGAATACCATGCAATCGAATAATCTCTTTGAAGTACAAATCCGCCACATGCAAAGCATCATCGGTTTTATGCATTGGAACAAAGTGAGCCATCTTCGAAAATCGATCCACCACCACCATAATGGCGTCCTTCCCCCTTTGAGTCCTTGGTAATCCAACAATGAAATCCATACTCACACTATCCCAAGGTGTATCAGGTACGGGTAATGGAGTATAAAGGCCTTTATGGAAGGTACTCTTCGACCGTTGACAAGTAGCACACTTACTAACCACCATATGAACATCCCTCATCATGTTAGGCCAATAAAAACTCTCATTCAAAGTGTCTAATGTCTTTTGAACACCGAAATGACCAGCCACCCCTCCACTATGAACTTCTCTCACAAGCAACTCCCTCACGCCACTCTTAGGAATGCATAGCTTGTTCCCCTTAAACAAAAATCCCTCTTGTACCACAAACAACCCACTAGGACTCTTAAAGAACTCACGGAAATCATCATCATTATCATACAAATCCTTTAAGTGTTCAAACCCCAACACCCTTGCATCAACCATGGCCAAAAGATAGGAACGTCTAGAAAGGGCATCCGCAACAATGTTACTCTTACCTTCCTTGTATTTGGACGAAAATGTGAAGGCTTGTAGGAATTCAACCCACTTAGCATGCCTATGGTTGAGTTTTTGCTGTCCATGGATGTATTTGAGTGCTTCATGATCCGAATGAAGAATGAAAGGCTTGGGCCTCAAGTAATGAGACCAATGATCCAAGGCTCTCACAATTGCATAGAATTCACGATCATAGTTGGAGTAATTGAGTTTGGCGCCACTCAACTTCTCACTAAAGTAGGCAATGGGCCTCCTTTCTTGAAGCAAAACCGCCCCAACTCCAAGTCCACTAGCATCACACTCAACTTCGAACAACTTGTTGAAATCCGGCAAGGCAAGGATAGGAGCGTTGCAAAGTAACTCCTTGACTTCATCAAACGCCTTTTGAGTATGAGAGTTCCATGAAAACTCCCCTTTCTTCATCAAATCCGTGATTGGTGCCATGATAGTTGAGAAATTTCGGATGAATCTTCTATAAAAGGAAACTAGACCATGAAAACTTCGACATTCATGAGCACTTGTAGGCGCCAACCATGAAGACATGGCCTTGACTTTTTCCGGATCCACATGAACTCCATCCCTAGACACAATGTAACCAAGAAAAGCAATACTAGGAACAAGAAAATCACACTTTTCCATTTTTCCATACAACTTTTGCTCTCTTAATTTTTCAAATAAAGCTCTCAAGTGAAGTAAATGAGACTCAACACTAGTACTATATACAAGAATATCATCTAAATAGACAACAATAAACTTGTTAAGAAAGGGACGTAGTACCTCATTCATAAGTCTCATAAAGGAACTAGGAGCATTGCAAATACCAAAGGGCATCACCATCCACTCATATAGACCTTGTTTGGTCTTGAAAGCGGTTTTCCATTTATCTCCTTCCCGAATTCTCATTTGATGATAACCACTCCTCAAATCAATCTTCGAAAAAATCGAAGCTCCATGTAGCTCATCAAGCATGTCCTCCAATCTAGGCATAGGAAAACGATACTTTATTGTAATGTTGTTGACGGCTCTACTATCAATACACATCCTCCAAGTACCATCTTTCTTAGGAACAAGCAAAGCGGGAACGGCACATGGACTCATGCTTTCTCTTACATAGCCTCGGTCAATCAACTCTTCAATTTGCTTTTGTAGCTCCTTAGAAGCTACGGGATCACATCTATATGCCGGCTTATTTGGCAAAGGTGCGCCTGGCACAAGATCAATAGCATGCTCAATGCCTCTCAATGGTGGTAATCCTTGAGGTAATTCTTCCGGAAAAACATCACAAAATTCGTCCAATAGAGCTGCAAGTTTCGGACTACTAGAAGAAACACCATTAGTCAAAGCAAGTTTAACACATAAAGCATAACAATGTCCTTCCAACTCTACCTCTTTCTCGAATTCTTTGGCCGAAAGAAACAAGTTTTGTTTCGTCTCAACCACCTTCTTGGGTGCCATGGAACTAGGAGACAAAGGAACCAACCGAATCTTTTTAGAACCCATCAAAACCGTGTACACATTGGTTTCGCCCTCATGAACAACTTTTCGATCATATTGCCAAGGTCTACCAAGAAGAAGATGACAAGCACTCATGGGTAGAACATCACACCACAACTCATCTTTGTAACCCCCAATAGAAAACGACACAAGAGCTTGCTTTTTTACCAACAAACCCGTTTTGTCATCCAACCAACTCAACTTATAAGGATGTGGATGGTCTCTAACAATCAAATTCAACTTAGAAACCACATTAGAAGCAACCACATTCGTACATGAACCACTTGTCAATAATCACATTACATGTAAACTCACCAATTCGACATCTAGTATGAAACAAGTTTTCTCTTTGATCATGGTTAGGAGAATGATCAACATGCAAAGTTCTCCTAATAACCCCAAGCATCCTAGACTCATCTTCGGCATATGCAATCTCATTATCATCACTTTCACATTCTTCCTCCTTTTCACACACAATGTTATACGTTCTTTCTTCCTCCTCTATTTCCATGTATTGTCTCATCGTTAAGGTCTTCCTAGATGGACAATTACTAGCAATGTGACCCCTCCCTTGACACTTAAAACACTTTCGAGTTTCCTCCCATTTTTCTTTAGGAATCACCAATTTAGGACGGTCTCCCTTTTGTTCCCCCTTAGAAGGATTATCTTTTTTCTCAAAGGTTTTAGAAGAGTTAGAAGAAGAAGAAGGGACGAAAGAAGAAGAAGAGCTGGTCTTATTATGGCCGAATTTTCCCCCATATGGTTTCCTTTCCTCCAATTCGTGCCTTTCAAATTTTAAAGCCAATCGACACACATCATCAAAAGTACTATAATTCGACACATCAACCTTTCTAGCAATAGATTTATTAAGTCCATTAACAAACCTAGCAATTTTCTCTTGTTCGACCTCCTCAACATCACAAATCAAACACAACTTGTCAAATTCAACCATATAATCATGCACACTCGACACATCTTGAGTCAAAGAATTCTTTCTCATGTATTGTCGTTGAATAAAATCACTTGGAACAAACTTCTCATGCAATTTCCTTTTAAGCTTAGTCCAACTTTTAAGCTTAGGTTTCCCAAGTCTCGCCCTTTTTGCCTTTAGACTTTCTAACCAAATTCCAAGCATACTTAGTTAGTCTAATGGTGGCAATTTTAAAACGTTTCTCATCATCAAACCCCTTATAATCACAAATTTTCTCAAGTTGACGAATTCATTCAAGTAAATCCTCGGGACTAGAATCACCGGTAAAGTCATCTAGTTTAATCCCCCTATCATTATCATAAGTCGGTTTAACAATTTTAACCTCTTCAACATCGATTCATAGTCAACGTGATTAGGGTCGTTTTTATTGTTCACTTTACCCGCAAGAATGTTATGAGCTACTGTTAATCTTTCCCTTTTTTCTTTTTCTTCATTTTGAGTGTTAAAGAGTTTCTCAATAAGAGCTTTTATTTCAGCCAATTCCGCCATTATAATCCAATTAAGATGCTACGTCACAGAAGAAATAGCAAGCCACAACGACACACAAATCCCCAACAAAGGATCGACAAAGAAGAAGCACTTACCAATGAAAGAAGAATCCCTTCTATCCTCACCCTCCTGGAAAAATCGATACCAACCGATATGATTGCGCGTCCAAGTTGAAGAGCAACCAAGGGAAATCCGAACAAAGGTTCGAATTTAAAGAATGAATGAAGTCCGAAATTTATGTTCTAAGTCACCGGATATGATAATTAAAATAAACACTCCTGAATATTTTAATTAACTCTTAATCTCACTTACACCACTCCTGGAATAAAGTAGATTAAACACTAAGTAAATAATCACTCCTGAAAATTACTCAATGGTCGAAAGTAATTGATCACACAATTAAATTCAATAACAAAGTTTTTAGGTAAATCTCACATGCCTTGAATGATAGCATGGAACTATTATTTATAATAGAGTAAACTTGTCCTCCAAGGACCAAGCAAGGCCGAAAATCAGCCATAAGAATTAAGGAAACACTCCTTAATTCCTTACATCCTAATCCCTTGAATCTAGGAGAGAATAAAGGAGTAAATAAGGAAACAACCAAATCAGCCCATAATCCCCCTTCACACGCCTAAACACACCAAGAAATAAGGAAAGTATTACAACTCAATGACAACTTGCAAACTTGGAGCACAAGGACCAAATCACACGCCTAAACCAAATCACACGCCTATTCTTGGTCGAAATATCACAAGATTTTCGGACCTTTGAAAATTAAAGACTTAATTAAAATAACTAAGACTCTAGAAATGGTGTCATCTTCATGCTTCATCCATGGACTCATCGTCCCACTTGAGAAATGACACAAATGAGGAGTTTGAATTTAACTTGAACCCGAACACTTCAAGGACTAAACAAATCGGATCATTTGGAGCTTGACCTTGACCTTGACCTTGACTTGTATCAGTTCCCATCTAAAAGAGATCAACCCGAAGAGCTAAGCCCCAAATCATTTGCAAAGTCTATTTATCAAGTAAAAAGGTTGCAAGCCTAGCTTTAAAAGCCCAATCAATTATTTATGGTAATTTATTTTATTTTTAAGCCTATTTTAGAAAACCCCAATAATTAATTGTATTTTTAATAAATATTTTCTATATTAAAAGATATTATTAAAATCAAATGTTTTATCCTCTAGATAAGTGATTTATGAATTTAATTGATAATATTTAATAATGGATAAAAAGAATATTTTAAGATAGGATAAAACAAAGAGCCCGGCTACATTTGTGGTTGCGCGACGTGAGACTTGTAGCGTCCCGTTGTAGGCGTGTTTTTATTTTTCCTACACGGTGAACGCGTATTTGACTACCTCATTGCAAAGGTTTTATTGAAAAAGTTTTGAAGTCGCTAACAAGTCTTTAAAGGAAGACTCATAAACCTAATTGGATATTGGGAAATCAATGGGACAACTATTGGACTTATTCAATGTATAAACTCATACAATGCTGGCCTCTACTTAATGTATGTATGAACTCATAAACGGTCATAATGAACCACGTTCGCCCATTGCTGGCCTCTACTTAATATCGTTTCATGTCAAGTTTTATGCGAATGAACAACCAGATAATATTTTCATACACCTTAAAAATAAATTAGTCTAGGTTGGTTGATTAAACACATCAAAAAATTTATTTTTAGTGGTATGTTATTGAGCAATCAAAATTCCAAGGTCCTAACAGGTTGTCCAAATTATCTGATTAATATTACAACAGTTCTTTAGGTCTTTGATTAGCAATAATAATCATGTGAGGTGATGAAATCATTAAAACATACAATCATGCATAGACATATGAATAATATTAATAATAATAATATAATATAAAAAGAATAGAGATTAGGGAATAATGTACAACATAGCGTTAATTCTTTGAAGATCTACATCATGACAAGTAGATTGTTAGTAAAAAAGGAATTAAATTGGACCCTCAGGAATTATACCTTTGTCGCCTAGCTCTTATGCAACGATCTTCAGGGTGAGCAATCTTGAAGCTTGAAATAAGAAATTCGAAGTTATGAATGTGTTTGAATGTGTTTGAATATGAGTTTCAATATAGGAAGTATGTGTAGAAGTCATAGGAAAAGTATTGTTTCGAAGTATTAAAGCGTAGGAAAGCACTGTGTAAAGTCGTTCGAATTAACGAGGTATTTATAGACAAAGGAAACCGAAAACGAATCGAAAAGATTAAATAAAATAGTGCACTTGGCGCACAGCTTTGCGCTTGATGCAGAGGTGTGCGCCAGACGCACATACAGCTGTGTGCTAGACGCACAGCTTGGCGCCACGCGCACTGCTTTGCGCCACGCATACTTGCTTTCTAGCCGGTTTTTGATTGGTTTAAGATTCTTTTTATCCTTTGATTAAAATCTATCCTTTGAAATCTGATATCAGCTATCTTTAGGAATTAAAATCTGATTTTCGAAAAATCCTTTCAAAAATTAATTATCAAGAATAATTAATATTAAAATATATCAAATGCAATTAATTATCAGGAATAATTAATTGGGCCTTTAAAATTGGGCTTGGATTTAATAAATAGACTTTATATTTTCGAAATGATTTTGGGTTTAGGTCGTTCGATTGCTCTTCCTTTTGACCAGACCAATTAGGCCGACAATATGTTTCATCATTGGGAACCCAATAGGGAGACAAGATTTTGTGTCTACACCCGTGCACCAACAGTGCTCACGCGTGACTTCAAGATAGTCATCAAAATACAGAAACGAATATATAGCTGATGGGTGCCATGCAGAACTGATGCGTGCCGAACATTAATGTTGTGTGTCGCACATCGTGCTTACATTCTGCGCAACGCAGATCTTTTCTCTTTTTTTTAATTTCTCCTCCAAAGAGACCTCGTTTCATTCGGGTTAAGGGACACAACTTCATATTACGATTTCCTCTAATATTCCTTCAAAACACTTCAAATGCTTCAAAAACACAACTTTCAAGATAGATCCTCCCGCGGATCGTTATTCAAGACCTAGACGACAAAGGTATATTCTTGAGGGTCCTTAACATTTCATTTCCAATTTAATTCTTTGAAGATACTAACGAATGTTTTATGATGCAGATCTTAAAGAAATTCATTGTCTTCTTGTATATTCTTTTGGAAAAATTGATAAGAGCAGCCCCAACTATGACCCTCCTTCCATAATAGATCCCAACTTTGGAATATTCCACAGAGGTCCCAACTTTTACTCCCATTTGACACGCGTGGTCCATAGTGACAGGTAACCTGATGAAACTATAATGGTAATTTAATTTCATTTTTTAAAATTTTAATCCGTTGTTTACTCCATAGAACTCCCTCCAAAATGTGAATACCTAGACAAATCATCAGTGTAACTCCCCCCTCTCTTCCCAAGCAACTGTCTGAATTCTTCTCCCCCCCCCTTCAATTTAACTTTATTTTTCTGTCGTTCAGGGCACACTAAATCCCTCTCCAAACTAGCACTCTTCAATTCAATTTAGTTGAAGGGTTAAATTGTGCAAGTTGGTCTAACCTTATTTGGGAAGTTTGACATTACAACAACGCAATTCTCGTTCTCATACGCAATTCTAGGTAATTTTTTAATTTCAGAACTTTAATGTTTTTTTTATTTCATGAGTTTAGGGAAGCTGTAATTTTGCTTGAATATGTGGTTATTTGCACTATGTGAAAGGTTGGTTTGGCCTTATTTGGGAAGTTTGACATCACAACAACGCAATTCTCATTCTCATACGCAATTCTGGGTAATTTTTTAATTTCAGAACTTTAATGTTTTTTATTTCATAAGTTTAGGGAAGCTGTAATTTTGTTTGAATATGTGGTTATTTGCACTCTGTGAAAGGATGAAATTTTAATTTTTTTTTTCCTGATTTTATGATTTTGGGTTCCATTATTGTGGTTTATGCATCTGGATGAAAATTGTTGTTGTTGATTGATGAATCACTGAGATTCATTTGCCTGTGGTGTAATGTATGTGTTGGAATTATTATATGCTTTCAGGTGGTAGTTTGTAATGGAGCAAAGTCTAACTTTGTGTTTTCATCATGGAGTGGTATTTAAGATGGATAAGCTGGGTAGTTGAGAGTATTTTGGTGGGAAAATTAGGACATTTTTAGTTGATCCTAATGAATTGTGTTGGTGGTATTTGGTTGAGTTGGTCAAGAATTGTGGGGGTTACAATGTGGTAGATGAAATATTATACTTGATACCAAAGAGGAAGTTAGATGATGGGTTACTGAGATTATATAATGACAAGAAAGTGTTAGAAATGGGTGCCATAGTGATAAAACATAGGTGCATTGATTTGTTTGTCAAACATGGGGTGGATGAACCTAAGGTTATTACATTCTTCAATGGAAGTGAAGCACCTCAAAGTGAGGTAAATAAGCCCACTGGGCATGCTGATGGAAGTGAAGCAGCACATCAGAGTGAGGGAAGTAAGCTCACTGGGCATGCTGATGGAAGTGAAGCAGCATATCAGAGTGAGGGAAGTAAGCCCACTGAGCCCAGTGAAGTTGCTCAGCCCATTATAAGTGAAGGGAGCCAAAAAGGGGAAGGTGTTGACAACAATGAGAGAGAGAAAGTCCAAAAAAGAACTGGTCCCCCCTAAAAAGTTGACCCCACATAGGAAGGTCACAAAACCTAAACAAAGGGCCCCACCTGGTTGTCCCACACTTAGGTGCGAGGTTTCATTAATTGACCCAACTGAATTTTTTGCACCTCTATCATCTACACAGTCAGATCCAAAAACCACTATAGAGACTTACATCTCATCTTCACAGCCCCACACAATCCAACCTAAAACAAGATCCCCCACCCAATCTGTACAGTCAGATTCCACTCTCATTGTACAACCTCCCACTTCAAAAATAAGCCCTTCTTAATAGCCACATACTGTTCAACCTAAAACTTCTCCCCCACGCCATTTGCACATCCAGATCTATCCTCACATGCGCACACTTCAATCCGTCCCCCCTCCAGAACAACCTAGTACTTTTGTCCCTCTTCACGAGCCTGATATAACAACCAACCTACCACTTGATTACTTTGACTGGTATGATAATATACGAGATAGTCTAATTCTATAGAACCAGTTATTTGTTGATGATGAAGGAGATGGTTCATGTGAATCTGATGCTTTGTATGTGCCAGAATCTGATGGTACATATTTAAATGATTTAGACCTCGAAGAGGAGGTCTTAGATGCAGATGAGGAGTTGAGAGATGGTGAGTAATTATTTGAGAATACTGTTCCAGAGGATGGTGAAGCAAGTGATGATGATGATGAGTTAAGGGAGGCAAGAGACATAGTGAAAGGGTGTACAAGCAAGCTGTTTGAGCTTGCTTAAGAGCTTCAAAGGGAAGCAACTTTGGGTAATGCTGGTAGTACACAAATAGGAGATAATGCTAAGGAGAGAGTTGATTGTCTGAGTGAATATGAGGACAATGATGAGGCTGAGCTCACTGAGAGAGTGATGAAAAGGACTTCAGTGGATAAAAAATATATTCTTATTCTTTATTAAATGAACAATGACTTAACCATCAAGAAAACTGATTAATACCGGTTTTGGGATACGACTAAAATCCCGATGCCTAATTGCGACTCGTTTTTCGTTTTTTCGAAAGACTAACTTAAGACAATTAACGAAAATTCGTCAAATTAATAAAAACGAGCATGATTATACTACGAACCATTTTATTAAAACATTGGTTGTAGTTATTGACTATGACTCACAACAAATTATATTTCTAAGCCGAAATTGCATGACTAATACGCAAAAATGGAAGACCGTACGACAGAATGAAACTCGCGCTCTAGGGTGAAACATGCATTTTGACGGGGAGCGCGCTCCACGATGCATGACGGTTTTCGTTATTTTTATTTCTTTTCAAAATCTTTATTTATCCGAAAAAGGGGTTCAAAATCTGGTGTCTACAAAATGCCCCACATTGGTCGAATTTTGGAGGAAGTGATGACCAATAATGTTTGAAAAGACACAAAATTTTGGCAGAAAATTTCTTTTGAGATAACATATTCTTCATAGAAATTAGTTACCATTAGTGCTATGACTTCCTCGCTTTATGTAGAAAATCCTAATTAATTTTCTAAAATTGAAAATGCGACTTTATCGTCGTCTTAGATAGAAAATCCCAATAAATTTTCTGAAATTTAAATGCCACTTTATCGTCGTCTTAGATAGAAAATCCCAATTAATTTTCTAAAATTTGAAAATGGGACTTTATCATCGTCTTAAATAGAAAATCCCAATTAATTTTCTAAAATTTTAAATGCGACTTTATTATCGTCTTAGATAGAAAATCCCAATTAATTTTCTAAAATTTTAAATGCGATTTTATTGTCGTCTTAGATAGAAAATCCCAATTAATTTTCAAAAATTTTAAAATGCGACTTTATCGTCGTCTTTTTTTAGTCTTATGAATTTGTCTTTTGTTAATGCGAGAGACTCTGACAATTAACAGGTTAACTCCGGTTTTTTTTTTTTTTTTTTTTTTTTTTTTTTTTTTAACAGTTTTTCATGGCCTTGATGGCAAACAAATTGTCAAATCCCATCACTCACTTTTTGTGACTCCATGTGTTATCATGTCACCTTAAATTAGGACATTGTCAGGTCATGTCACCTTAAATTAGGACATTGTCAGGTCATGTCACCTAAAAGGGTCGACCTAAGGTTATTACTCTCTAGATAAACTATGGTGGACCAATCATCATATGGCAAAAAATTTTATATGTTTTTTTCAAAATCTTTCAGAATTTTTTTTATGCCTAATGCTTATTTGCTTTTTCGGAAAATGATGATCACTATATAAAATAGATTGATCAAGGTCATTATTTGGATGATCATTAGGAAAAGAAATTGTATCAACGTTCTAGGTTCATCATTGACACAATTTTTTTTAATGTTCGGCTTCAACATAAATGGCTATACCACAAATGCTTAGTCATTAGCCATGGTGAAGGATGCTCTTTATAATCCTATGAACAATACTCAAGCTTATTATCCATGGCATGAATCATGGATGATCATCTTTTCCATCTATAAAAGGGGCATGGTTTTTCATTTCCAAATGCACCACCTTCATTACTCCAATCTCTTCTCTAATTTTTTCTTCTTTCAAAAATGGCTCATAATTATGAAGAAGCTAATGAAATGGGGAGGAAAAAACACAACTCTCGGGGGTCACAAAGAATTTGGAGCAACCAAGGCAATCTTTTTTCTTCAACCCGCTTCACTAAGGCTCTCATGCCTTTGCTTTCACTTTCTATCTGTTACGACATGGTTCATGCTGGTTCCCAATTTTGGGATGAAAGTCGTCATGTCTTCCGCTTTGGAGACCGGGAGATTGTGCCTCTTGTTGAAGAGGTCGAGGGTTTGCTAGGCTTACCATCCAATGGTCCAGTTATTACTTATAGATCTCCTACAAGGATTTCGGGAGATTTATCAACAATTTTATATCTTTCTGAAAACCTTCATGGCAACTACCTACAATATGGTGAGGTACTTCTTCTTAACTTATTATTGACTTTCCAATTTGGCACTTGGTAATTCTCCAATAATGCCAACTATAGGATTGCTAGAGAAAATGCTTGCATTCTTATAATTTTGGGAAGTACCCTTACTAAATGGTCTTTAAACACATGCCATGTTCGGTGTCTTTCACTTATTCCTCAAATTGTTAGTGGAGGTAATCTTGGACCACTTATTTTGGGAGAAATGTTCCTTGGCTTAGATGAACTCAGAAGCAGCCCTCAAAGCTTTGTGAAGGGATGCCCATTAGCCCTTTATTTATGGTTATTGGAAAAAATCTCTCTCATGAAACTCCACAAGAGTCTTACTTACAAAACTAATCATGTCCGAGAGAGAGGTCTTAATCCTTCCTTCTATCAACTTAGCAAAAAAGGCGGGTGGGGGGATTTTTTTATGCAGCAAGACATAAAGTGGGTTACAAGCCACCTTAGCATTAGTGCAATTGTATATTGCAATTAAAGTCGCAGAGGTGTACAATTACTCGGGCTTTGCCAAGTCACTTTCTACATTTCATGGAGGTGTCTAAGGAAAATTGGTTGGAGGCAACAACACATTCCTACCCTCCAGGTTCTTCCATCTTGTACCACTTATGAGGCTGATATGAGTGGTATTGATAGAATGCCTAATATATGGCAGGGAGCTAAGATTATATCAGCACTACATGAACCTTCCTTTCCACTGATTGATGAAGATTACCTTCAATGGCTTCTAGCTGATATTGGTCAAGACAATGATTCAGACGGGCTTGCCATGAGGAGGAGAAGCGTTTGAGAGAAATATCATGTTTATTTTCCATTTTTTTTTAGTTTTTTAGTTTTTATTTATTTATTTTAATTTTGTAGGAAATGAAGGCTTTATGTCTTTTTATGTATGAAATGAAGTACCCCAGTTGGGATGAATAAATAAAAGAACATTTGTTTGTGGGAATTACCTGCTTGTGAGAGATTCAATGTGAACACAATTCTAAACACGTGCACACTTTAACATTAAGTATGACATGCAAATCATAACTAATCAATCATATGACACATAAAAGTAGCATAACACATAAAACCTTACCAGTCAAAAGCATGTTTCATCATTTTTCTTTTTTCCCTTTTTATCTTTTTTTTTCGTTTCCTTTTATTTTTTTTTCTTTTTTTCGTTTTTTTTGCGTACACTCTATAAATATCTTCGAACACATGGCATGTTTAAGAACAAACAGATACGATACAAAATCCACAAATTGCTTGGTTATTTGACCATGGAAATTACAATTACTTTGATGTCAAAGCGTAATATTTCTTCAATTGATTAAGATTAGTGAAATGGGTGAATTCGTTCCCATCAAAATCCATTAGCTTTACTGCTCCAGCCGTGTTGACATGCTTGACTAGGAATGGTCTAGACCAGTTAGGCTTGAATTTTCCCCGAGGATCATGCAACGGTGCTATGTTTTCATTTAAAACTAGATAACCTTCTTGAATGTCTCTATCTTGAACCCTTTTGTTAAATGCACGAGCAATTCTCCACTGATAAAGTTGAATGTTATGCAAAGCTTGTAGTAGGTGTTCATCTGTAAATGCAAGCTCATCATAACGAGTTTTGTACCATTGGTCTTCTGAAATTTTACATTCTGCTATGACCCTGAGAGATTGTATCTCCACCTCAACCGGTAGGACTGGCTCCATCCCATACACCAAAGAAAAGCGGGGTTGTTCTTGTTGGAGTCCTAATTGATATCCTATATCCCAAAGGGTATATGGGAGTTTGTCATGCCATTCATTAGTCTTATCACTCATTTTGGTAACAATAGTCTTGATTGTCTTACTGGCTGCTTCCACAGTTCCATTTGTTTGGGGACGATAAGGTAAGGACTGATGATGCTTGATTGCATATTTTGCGAGAGTGGTCTTCATATGACCCACAAATTGTGATCCATTATCAGAGATGATTTCAAAAGGTATGCCATACCAACAGATAATGTTGTTAATCAAAAATTTTGAGACTTGCTTTGTCCCTAGCTTTGAAAATGATGCAGATTCAACCCACTTCGAAAAGTAATCAATTACTACAAGAATATATTGATGCCCATTTGAAGCCTTTGGATGAATTTGTCCGATTATGTTATGCCCCAACTTGAAAACGGCCAAGGAGAAGTCATATTATGTAGTGACACAGATGGCATATGATTGAGGTTAGCAAATTTCTGACATTGCTTGCTGGCACGGACAAAGCTGATGCAATTACCTTCTAGATGGTCCAATAAAAACCTACTCGCAAAATTTTACGAGCTAGCATCCTTCCATTCATATACATTCTCCTCCATAAACTTCTTCCATGATGACTTGCTTTTCGCCGTCATTAACGCAGAGTTGTAGAGTACCATCAAACCCTTTATGACATAGTCTGCCTTTTAGAATGAGAAAATGAGCAGCTAGCCTTCTGATAGCTATGCGATCCTTCTTGCACTTCCCTCTGGATACTGCATAGTTTCCAAAAAAGCCTTGATATCCTTGTATCAGACATCATCATCATCTTGTTAAGCCAGCGTGGAGACAATTTGTGCTACCATCACTGTAGGTCCCTTTCTTTCTCCAATTAAAACTGACTGGATCTTTGTACCACTTTCCCATGTTAAATTAACAGTGAGATTGGCTAAAGCATTAGTGAAACTATTTTGTTCCCGAGGAAGATGTTTGAAGCTGATATCATCAAAATAAGGGATCAATTCTTGAAGGTACTCTGTGTAGAGCTGAAGTCTTTCATACACAGTGAGATGTCTTGCCCCTGCTACCAAAGTAGCTTTTACTCCATATATGCAGGCTTCAACTCAGCTGTATTGTTTGTTGTTGGGAAATCCAGCTTGACAGCAAATGGAATATGGACTCCATCAGGGTCTACTAACAAAACCCTGCTCCATTACCTCTCCTATTAGAAGCTCCATCAAAATACATGCACCATTGTGGGTTGTCAATGAATAATAAGTACTCATTAGGGAATGCATCATCATATTCATCTCCTGACACTGGACCTTCTGCTAGGGCTTCAGATATGGCTCTATTTTAACGGATTTCTGGCTGACATATTGAATATCAAACTCAAAAAGCATAGCATGCCATCTCGCCAATCTTTCACTAAGAATGGGTTTTTCGAACAGATACTTGATGGAATCCATTCTCGAGATCAGATAGGTGGTATGAGCTTGGAGGTGATGCCTCAATTTCTTTGTGGCATAGGCCAAGGAGACGCACACATTTTCCAGTGGGGTATATCTTGTCTCATACTCTAGGAATTTCTTGCTGAGATAGTATATGGAAACTTCCTTCTTTGTTCCCTCTTGATATTGCGCTAAGAGAGCTCCCATAGCATGCCATCTCCTGGTCTAGGTGGCATTAGAACAGGTGGATTTAAAAGGTACTCTTTCATGGAGTCGAAAGCTTCCGGACATTCCTCATTCCACTCATGGGATGCCCCTTTTCTGAGCAGCTTATATATAAGTTCACATCTCATAGTGAGTTGTGAGATGAACCAGCTGATATATTGAATTATGTCGAGAAATCCTCTTCTTTTTCTGTTTTTGGAGGAGGTAGCTCTTGAATAGCTTTCACCTTTTCAGAGTCCACTTTGATACCGTCTTGACTGACAATGAATCCCAACAACTTCCCCTAAGTGACGCCAAACACACACTTTTGAGGGTTTAGCCTTAGATTGTATTTCCTGATTCTCTTAAAGAAGGATTTTAGTGCATGAATATGCCCCTCACGATCTTCACTTTTCACAATCATATCATCTACATAAATCTCCACGATGTCGTGGATGAGGTCATGAAGGATAGTGGTTGCAGCCCTTTGATATTTGCCTCATTTTAGAGACCAAAAGGCATAACTCAGTAACAGAAGGTGCCCCACGGAGTGATGAAAGACATCTTTGTCATATCTTCTTGAGCCATGAGTATTTGATTATACCCTGAGAATCCATCCATGAAAGAAAACATTGCATGACCGGCCATACTATCCACGAGAACATCAATGTGGGGTAGAGGAAAGCAATCTTTTGGTGATGCAGCATTCAGATCTCGAAAATCAATGCACACCCGAACTCTTCCATCCTTTTTGGGTACAACCACTATATTGGCGAGCCAACTTGGATGTTTTACAGCTTGAATGAATTTGGCATCAAGCTGTTTCTGGATTTCTTCTTTTACTTTCTGAGTAATCTATGGTTTCATTCGGCGGAGCTTTTGCTGCTTAGGCTTGCTTTCAGGATGTGTTGAATGCGATGTTCCGCGATTTCTCTATTAACGCCATGCATATCAGCATAAAACCACCAAACACATATACATAATCTTTTAACAATGCAATAAACACAGACTGTTCGGTTGGGAAGAGGGATGATCCTATTTTGACTTCTTTTACAGCATTTTCTGTACCAATATTAAGTACAATGGATTCTTTCATGGGTTTTATATATGTTTCAGTTGCGTCAAGTGATTCATCATTATTAAATTCACTTAGATAAAGGTTCACATTCAATTTCCTCACTATCAGAGTCTTCTGACTGGGTATCCAAGGTAGATTGGCTGGAATATGAGTTATCGGAATGATATCCATCTAAAAGGGGTGAAAAGGTAGTTTCATGAGATGGATGTGGAGGATGGTTTCCTAAAAACATTTTAAATTCTATATGCCCGTCTTTTGCCAGACACTCAATACTCCACTTATGTTCAATGCTTCCACCAGAAGGTATCATAAAAAATACTGGGTCAAAATCCCTTTCCTTAGAGGACTCAGAAGTGAAAAGTTTCTTAAGGAATCCATGTTCCAGATTATCCACCCAGTCATTTTCTTCTCATTTTTTGTTCTCGGACAAACCAACTTTTGATTAAATCCAGATTTCTAGCCTCATTGAAGAATATCTTCAATCCCGGTAGAATCTTTTGTTCTTTCCTACTAAGGCAAGGTTCTGGAAATTCATAGTATGACTCAGTATCTCCTTGCAGGATGAACTGACCATTGAGGGTAAAAGAAGGCTCTTTAATGTTGCAAGAAATGCTGCCCGAATCATATCCTAATCCATATCGGTTTTGCTTGTCTACTATGGGGATTGGTTGCTTTATTACCCTACCATCACGCCGTAATCCGGTTCCTTGAGTGTAATCCATCGTCATCAGGATTTGAAATCCTTTGGACAGAGGTTGCATGGTAAACCTTACAGGTTCTTTGCCCGCATTTGTGGATATGGCTGAGGTGTTTGTTTTCTGATGGTAATTGGTCATCCTTAGAGAAGGGACATATTTCTTCTTTTTGGACCTAAATGTAGAGGAAAAGAATTAAAAGAAAAGAGAGGAAAGCCACATATTGCCGAATGCATTGTAGTATAAAGAAAATTTTCGAAAACAATTTTGCAATATTTTGACGGGAATGGTCCACCATTACAATTTTTTTTTTTAATGTTTTGACTCTGTTGAATGATTTTACTGTCATTGGGGTTGAAAACAAATGTTTTTTCATTCTTCCATTCCCTGCTTAATATTTGAACAAAGATAGAAAATATTAAGATTAGGGCCTGTATCCCCATTGATGCGTCAATTCAGCATTCTGAAATTGCTTCTGTGATGATTGGCATCTCGAGTTTTGATCACGTTGCCTGAAATACAATGGTTAATACATTTGAGTCGAACCCGAAGGCTGCCTACATATCACCATTGCTCCAGGTGTATTTTATGGGGAATTAGACTTAGCGTAGTTCGTTATTATTATTATTTTTTGAGAAAGAACTAAAGTTTTTTATTTAATAAAGCAGCTGCACTCATATTGAGCTACCTACGTACCCTAGGTGTTACATAGTTGGAATGATCTAATAGTGCAAGTGTACGTGATAATGGGGATTCAAGCTGCACATAGTTCTTTGATACTAACGAGCTTAAAGAGATTTTTTTTCTTTATCTTTTTTCGATGGGATAACTCCCTACAGGACGTTTACCGAAGATTTTTCTCCTTCTATGTGACGATCAAGTACCTTTGCGGTAGACAAGAGCTATGTTGGTGATTTGCTTGATGCGTTTGCTGAGAGCATGATATTGGTTTGTGCCGTGACCATGCAACTGATGATAATGGCAGTACTTGTGGAGATTTGACCCTACAGGACCTGCCCCTGGGCTTCTGGGAAGTGGATGAATCTGACCTTGTTCAACCAGTTTGCGAAAGATATCGAATTGGGATTGCGGTCGCGGGTGTGACAACACCTTCCTTGCAAGTACTTCCTTGTGGGTTGGACTAATGATGCCTCCTCGATCAATCAGGCTTTGCACTTTGTAGTAAAGGTCATGGCATCGATCAGTTTCATGCCCAAATTGACGACAATAAGCGTAGAGTTTGCTCATATCTGTTCCAGGAAGGGGTAAATAGTGCACATGCGTTGGGATTTAAAGTATACCTTGCCTCCGAAGACGATCATACACCATACTCAATGGTTCATCCATCTTAGCATAAACCCTTGGATATGCATTGGGACTTTCAAGACTTTCTCGGGGTCATTTTTCTTGCAATTTCAGAGTATCGATGTCGAAACCACGCTGCTCCATGTGGCTGAGGCATGTATACTTGATGGTGACCATGTGACGATAATAAAAGTCATTCAGGTTTCGCAGTAATATAAGCATGAATTCGCGATCAGTAATAAGGACACGAAGCTGGGCGCCGATGTAAGCGCATCTCGAATAAAAGTGCGAGAAAATTTCTAAGGCGCTTTGACGCAAAGTGACTAGCTTGAACTTCTTGACATCAATCTGTTTATGTTCGAGAGCCCAATTAACAAAGGCTTGGCTAGCATTTTCCCAACTGGCTTTATCTACACAATCCAAAGAGTAGTACCAGTCCAAAGCTGGTCCTTCTAAACTCTTGTCAAACAACATGGGGTAATCTTCCTCTGGTATGCCCCATGGGTGCAAGGAATTCACAAATCCAACTAAGTGGACAAAAGGATCACTGTTCCCATCAAATTTTCGGAATTGTGGCAATTCGCGATAGTGATCTTCATGTTGATATCCTGGAAAGAGAATCAGTGATTAAGTATGAACTTCTCGGATAGGACCTGCTACATTAAAGTCCAGGTCAAAATCATCTGTCCTCGATCTCTTATTTGAGTCATTATCATCATCTTGAGGATTGCCGACACAGGATTCCTCCGGTGCTTCAACTGACGTATTATGTGTGCCGATGCTTGGAGCTCCTACCTCTTCTTCATCATCCTCACTTGGTTCATATTCTGGCTCTGTTTCTTCAGCACTTACATCTGGTGTGGCTGCTGGAAGCTCATTCAACCATGAATTTTCAGGTGCTGCTAGAATACAGTGGATAGTGTAACCGTCCAACCTAGTGCCCTCTACTTCGTTTAGATGCAATACCGATTTCCCGGTGTTGGAGATGGTTATGATTTCTCGATCACCAGAAATTATCACAGCGCCCTGATCGGTAAGAAGCTTTACCTTCTGATGTAGAGTAGAGGCTACTGCTCTATTTTCATGCAGCCATGGTCTTCCTAATAAGAGGTTGAAAATGCTTGAATGTCAATGACCATGAATTCCACCTTCCTTGCCACGGGACCACATTCAATGCGGAGGCTGATTAAACCCAGTACTTCTCTCTTGGCATTATCATATGCTCTGACCACTTGGTTGGATGGTACCAGATCTTCTTTTGAATACCCAAGTCTTGTTAGCACATGTAGAGAACAAACGTTGATTCCGGAGCTATTGTCGATCAATACTCTAGGTATCTCCCATCCATTGCAACGTATAGTGATGTGCAGCAAATTGTTGTGGTTGATATTATCAGGAAGATCATTGTCTGTGAACATAAGAGTTCGATCTACACCATGAATGAGCCCTACCATCTGGTCAGGTGTTATGGAAGAGCTTACAGAGGCTTCATTGAGATGCTTCAAAACGGCTTCCCTATGAGGCTGGGAATGCATTAACAACTTCCACATGAAAACATTAGCATTTACTTCTTTCATACACTTGATAGCATCATCTTCTTTATTACTATCCTCTGTCATTAGTCCTTCCCATTTTCTTTCCTTCTCGATACTTCCAAAGGATTTTCATCCTCCAAATGGGATGGTTTAAAATGGCGACCTGCTCTAGTCAAATGAGAGATATCCACATACTCCTTAGAGCATCATTATTGGTGAATGAAAAAAAAGATCATCCCACTCTCTTTCTAACTTTCTCTCTCTAAAAAATTACATCCCACAATCTTTTCCCACTTTCTTCTTAACAATGAACCAAAAAAAAGATCATCCCAACTACTTTTTCCTCTCTCTCTTACTTTTTGACCCCACCCAACTACTTTTTCTCTCTCATCACCCAACCACCATTACACAATATTTTTATTATTTAACTTTTAATGACATGAAATATTCCTTATTAATTACTATTATATTATTAATTAATTAAATTAATATATTATAATTATCATTTTAATAATTAAGTTATCTACATAATTAGCTATTATCAATACGTAGCATACGTAATGAGCGTTTTTTATATATGCTCACTAATTAGCGATCTAATAATTAAATTATGAGACACAATTAAGCATTTTTAATATATTTTTAAATTCGAGACACATAATGAAATACAAGAACGAATTATAAACTTAATTAGGAACGAAATACATAAAATACATAATGAAATGCTCTTAATTAGCGTTACGGCCAAACTTCTGCCATATATTGGCAACCAAATGATGTTTCAAGGATTGATGCACATGTTGATCTTCAATTGCATCTCTATTCGCCATGTAACGGTTGATATCTACGATCCGATCATGATAATATTCAAATTCGTCGCCATCATTACTTGTGTTTGAAGTGAACTCAGTAGTATCTGCGTAGTGTGCATATGTATCTCGTTCATCTTCCACAATCATGTTATGCATGATAATGCAAGACATCATGATATCATTGAGAATTTCCTCATCCCATGCGAGGGATGGTTTACGAACTATAGCAAAGCGAGATTGCAGCACCCCAAATGCTCTCTCAACATCTTTTCGAGCTCCTTCTTGGTGTTGAGCAAATAACTTGTCCTTGCGAGTTTGAGGACATGTAACTGATTGAATGAATGTTGCCCAATTCGGATATATGCCATCAGTGAGATAATAACTCTTATCGTATTGGTTACCATTCACCGTAAACTGCACGGGTGGTGCTCGACCTTCTAAAACATCCCTAAACACAGGAGATCGGTGAAGAACATTAAGGTCATTGCACGAACCTGGTATCCCAAAGAAAGAATGCCATATCCATAAGTCACGATCAGCCACAGCTTCAAGAACTAATGTAGCAACACCAGCTCTGCCTTGATATTGTCCTTTCCATGCCGTCGGACAATTTTTCCATTCCCAATGCATACAATCTATACTGCCGATCATTCCTGGAAATCCACGTTCTTCACCGTACGCAAGTAGTCTAGCCAAATCATATGGAGTTGGCCGTCTCAAGTACTCGGCACCAAATTGGTTGATAACCCCCTTCGTGAATTTCATTAACGCTATTCGAGATGTGCTTTCACTAATTCGCACATACTCGTCAAGTGAGTCTGCCGCAAGCCCGTACGCAAGCATTCGTATAGCAGCTGTACACTTTTGAAGGGGAGATAAACCTAACCTTCAGGTACAATCTCTTTTTTGAGTGAACCATGTATCACTTGGTACGACACTTTCCATAATCCGAAGAAAGACATGTCGCTGCATTCGAAATCTTCGACGAAATGAACGAGCAGGATAGACTGGTTGATCAGCAAAGTAATCATTATACAATCGTCTATGGCCTTCTTCCCTGCCTCGAATAGGCCGGTGATGATCCTCATTAGGGTCAGTCACTTTTGCTCTTCTATTCCTTGGTGCTGGACTAACATTTGATATAAGAGTTGGAACATTTGGTTGAACAACATTAATCAAGAATTCATCTATTTCTTGATCAATGTTTGCTCGGGATGATCTTATTTCATCCTCAGAACTAGATGAACTTGAAGCGGTAAAGTTTAAGTTGAAAGAGTTCATTGTATAAATTTGAGAGGGTTTAGATTTGGTGTGAGCAAATGGTGAACAAGCAAGCATGAGTTATATAGTAGAACAATAATACATAAAAGAATTACAATAATGTAAAAGCATAGCAATAATACATTAAAGCAGAACAATAATTTAACAAGCAAGTACAATAATGTTAAAGCATAAACAATAATACATAAAGCAAAGCAAGTACAATAATGTATAAAGCAAAATAGTACAATAATGTAAAACAGAACAATAATGTAAAACAGAACAACAATGTAAAAAGCTGTATTGAAATGTCAATTCATAAAGCATAACATCTCTATTGAAATGTCATAACATTAAAGCAAAGCAAGTACAATAATGTATAAAGCAAAATAGTACAATAATGTAAATCAGAACAATAATGCAAAATAGTACAATAATGCAAAATAGTACAATAATGCAAAACAGTACAATAATGCAAAACAGAACAATAATGTAAAAAACTATATTGAAATGTCAATTCATAGAATTTACACAAATACGGTTTTTTACTTTTTTTTATTAATTGAACTTAAACATACACATTACTTAAAACATAAACATAAACTAAACTTTAAACTTAAACATAAACTAAACATTCACTAAAATTAAAACTTAAACATAAACTAAACTTGAACGTAAAATTAAACTCAAACATGAACTACACTTAAACATAAACTTAACTTAAACATAAACATTACTTAAAAAGGAGAATTATTCGTCAACCATATTGTTAGTTTCTCAATTGTTGCCTCCTCAAATGGTGATCGATTTTCCTTCGCATACAATGATTGCAGCAAATCCCAATTCTTATGATACTCTTGTATGTTCAAGCTCCTGGTTTGCAGCGCTATTTCTTGTTCCTTTGCAGCAACCTTCCTTGTTTCAACGTCCAACTTTCTGGCTTCTCTTTCAACATCTGCACTCCTACCCTCTGAATGGATCCGAAGTCTTTCATTAAAATTATTAAAACACTCAATTGTCTGACCAGCCACCCCTTTCAGCTTAGACTTCGCTTTCTTCACACCATCTCCTCGTGGCTCGACGTCACCTCCATCACCACTGGTAGGTGTCTCGGGCATTGAGTCACTTCCATCAACTCTCGGCCTTTTACCACTACTTCCGCTTGCAGGTGAATCCACATTTTCTTGTGGATTTTTGGGGCGACCACGTGGAGTTTCCATTGATTTATTAACTATGGCCCTCCATTTACGAAACCTCCTCATCAATTTCCAAGCATGTTCGAGGATGAACCTACCATGTTTCCTATTATGCTATAAATGAGCTTCTTTCAGAACATCTGCATCGTTTTGACCACTCTTTTTCCTTGCAAGAGCTTCGTCATAAAATGCAGCGAACCTTAAAACCCGTGGAGCAAGTCTACTCCAACGACCTTTCACCATATCCGCATTCCTTGGAGCAATTTCTGTCGGATTGGCAATTCTGCCTGCCTCAAAAGCTTCCCAAACTTTTCCCCAGAAGACGCCTTTCTTTTGACTCGTCCCAATCACCTTATCAAGAGAAGTGTTCATAAATGCTGAGATGAGATTCTCATCTTCAACTTGATCCCAAGCCCTCTTACCATTACAACTTGTTTCTGCATTGTGGTTGTGGTTGTGGTTGCTCAGATAGATTTTTTGATAGTAATTGCGAAAAGGATTGATTTGGCCGAACAAACTCATGATAATCATCATAATCATCACCTTCTTGGTATTGACCAACATCATTGTCACCTTGTTGGTAATGACCACCATCCTCATCAATATCATTGTATGGAGATGAATCTTCTTGATATTGAGAAAACCCATAATTAGGATCAAGTTGATGATATGAAAGGTTGGCATTTTCAGATGGAGATTCATGGTAAAGGTTATCATATTGAGGAGAATAATATTGAGAATTTTCACCCCTTTGATTCATAATTATTTGAGAGGGTTGACGATAATTTGACTGATTTTGAGAGGGTTGACGATAATTTGAGTTATTTTGAGAGGTATTTGAGCGATTTTGTTGCCTAGGCATTTGGTTTTTTGAGCGGTTTTGGGGTAGGTTTCTCATATAATTAGGATTATTAGGCTCCATAATTATAAGAATTTTAAAATAAAAGAACAATAGAAGAAGAGTTAATGAAATAATTTAGAACAAGTAGAAGAAATTAGTGAAGGAAGATGGAGAGAGAAAATTAAGTGTGTCCAAAATATAGCAAAATGGGTCTCTATTTATAGAGCTCGAAAAAATAAAGCTGTTGGTAAATTTTTTTTTTTTGATTTGTATTTTTTTAAATATAACCGTTGTAAAATTTACAACGGTTATATTTTAGTCCCCAATTAGAAGCTGCCATGTGGAAAGTAGCGACAAATGTCGCGCACTGAATGGGTCAGTGTGTCAGCGCGTCAGCGCTGACAATTTCAATTTTTTTTTCCTCTCCTCCAGCCAAAACGCTGCATTTTGGCTGGAGCTCTCTCACAGCTCTAGCCAAAACGCAGCGTTTTGGCTGGAGGAGAGGCAAAAAAAATTTAAAAAACTCGGATCAGGCAGTGGGTCCCACTCCCACGCCTGATCCTCAATTCAATCGTCCCATACAAAATTTTTTTGCCAATCAACCCACAATCTTATTTTTTTTCACCATTAAGGCTTCCCATTTAAGATTATGTACATGATCTTTTTTTTATTTTCACCATTAAGGATGCCCTTATCACTAAGATCATCAAGGCAGATGGGGAGCCGGTATGTGGTACTGAGGTGACCTCCAGTGCTTTTCTCCACAATTGTCAAGGCCGAAGAGGCATCTTCATCAGCAGCAGAGTCCAAGATGAAGAAAGCACCATCATAATCCAAGGTTCCACACATGTCAGAGAATGGATCCTTGTTGAGAGTGAAACTAGGATCTTTACAAGGCATCATTTTGACTTTTTCTTGAGAGGAATTGTCATAGACCAGACACTTGTAACCTACAACTATTGTCATTTCATACATTTGAGGAATTATCTTGCGCATTAACCGGATTAGATCGCATCCTTCTGACACATAAAGGATTGCATTAATCGCAAATGAGGCTCTATGATTAGGAAGGCAGTTTTTTGTGATGTTTGGCTGAGAGTCGTTTGGTTTAGTGGAAGTGGATACTAACGAAAGTTCTTCATCATCCACAAGGTTTTGAGTTTGATGCTTTAGAGCCATGCAGTTTTCAGTATTATGCCCTGGGCTTTGATGATATTCACAGTTTTAGTTTAGGTCATAACCAGGGGAAGGATTGTTAGGAGGTGGGCGTGGATTCAAGGGTTGAATGAGATTGGCCTTTTTTTAGCTTAGAGAGAGCTTGGGAATAAGTCATGTTCAAAGGAGTAAAGTTCCTTTGTGGCCGTAACTGGAATGCAGAAAATGCACCAATGGTATGGATCGCATTAGTTGTCTTAGGAGCTGCTGAATCATTATTTGGGGTTCTTTTGTTATTTCCAAACTTTGCATTATAAGTAGTGCCGCCAGTAGGTTCATCTTTCTTGATGTCCCCTCTTTTCACATCATCCTCAACTAGAGTTCCCGTAGCAATCAAAGCTTTGAAGGTTGGGAAATATTGGTATGCCATATGCTTCTGATAGACAGGAAGAAGGTTCTTCACAACCATTTGCAGTTGTTCCTCCTCATTAGGCCTACTCATCAGTTTATAGACCTTGTTTCTCCACCGAGTGATCCCTTCTAGTAACATATTTTTTTTATTAAACTTGTATTGGTTTGAGAACTCTTTGACTATGTCAGCCCAAGTGGATTTCTTTGTATTTTCAAGGTTGAGGAACCAATGTGTTGCGGCACCATCTAAATACTGTTGAAAGAGTTGAGCCATCCAGGATTCTTCCACTTCCCAGGGACTCATTTCCCCTATATACATTTTCAGGAAATTGTTGGGGGCTACCGGTCCCATCAAACTTTGTTAGATTAGGCATCTTGAAACCATGGGGTAATCGTGCCTTCGGGAAAATAGTTAAACCATGAATTTCCATCCATGGTTCAGCCTTAGTCATGCCTTTTATGACTTCTTTGAGCTTGACTACTTCTTCCTCGAGCTTAGTGGGAATTTCTCTCTCATTTTTCAGAGGCTCAAGGTGAAAAGGTGAAGCTACTTCGACTCCGGAGGAGGAGGAGGAGGAGGCATCTGGGCGCTTTGGCGAATTATGCCCAACACAGTTTGTTCAAAATTATCCTATCGGTCAAGCGTAGCCTGTACAAGTCCTCGGAGCTCAGTCGTTGGATCTGGTGGAGGGGTAGAGTTATGTTGGTGCTCGCTGTTCGGAATTTCAGACATGTTGCTAAAACGTGTAGCCCAGAATATAGCTGGTGTAGACAAGGATGACAATATTACTGACAGAGAACATTCACTATGGTCAGAACTTCGGCGAATTAGCCTAGATCCTAAGTGGGCCTAGGTAGAATGAGATGAAAAAGTTAGCACAAAAAATTGTTTGGACTTTATTTATTTATTTATTTATTTGTGTAGGGACTGAAAGAAATGATATCTTTGAATTTTTTTTTATTTTACCCCAATTTCAGTTATCATTTATTAAAAGGTGTGAAACCTTGACTCTATCATTTGTTTTGGATTTTTCATTAGATTTCTTTGACTTGTTATTATCTTTTTTTTTTTAGACTTGGACCTTTTTATTTGCATTTTAAACTTCCACGTTTTAGACTCATATTTTTTCGGGATAATACACAAACATTTTTCAAAATCAATTTGATGATATCCTTCCATTTCCTGCTGCTACATAAATAAGAGAAAATAGGTATAATGAGGCCTATGTCCTCATTTTGGCAAATTATAATGCCCCATATATCGTTCTTCTTGTGGTGATCCGCATGTACTGATTGCTTTTAAGCGCTGAAACCATGAAAGAAAATATCAAGTGCAAAGGGGCCGAACCCGAAGGTTGCCTACATATCTCCATAAGTGGATTTGGGGAAGAAATTTTTCTTGCGATGATTTTTTTGAATGGGGAATTAGGCCCAACGTAGTTCTGATATATTAAAAATGAAATTTTACATAATTTTTTCTTTTTTTTGCAGCTGCACTTTGAAAATGAGTTGCCTACATACCCCTTTTAGTACATTACATAGTAGAGAAACTAAGATAGATGCATTACAACATTGGAATTTTTTTTTAGGGCACCAAGCCGCACGTAGTTCTACCTACAAAATACAATTTAAATGCAATAACTGATTCAGGCACTTCTCAAACTTTTTCAGAATTCAGTCTGCTGGGCGCCAAGCTATGTATTCTCTTGTTTGAATACGTCTGTTCTACCTCTTAGGATAAGACTAATTTGAAGTACTCGGATTCTTCTCAACCTTTTTCCGAATGCAGTCTGCTAGGTGCTAGGCCATGTATTCTCCTGTTTAAATACGCCTGTTCCACTTCTTAGGATTAGACGTATGTGAAGTACCTGAAATGAATGCACTAACAATGTTAGTCATAGAATGATGAATTTTCCTTTATAAATGTTTTAGCAGGAAATGGAAGATTTTTCCTGTCTTTTTTTTCGAAAATGATTATCCCTTTTGATTTTATCTTTTTGCCACAGTTTTTTGCTTTAGTTAATTTTTTTAGACTAGAATTTTCGTGTTCTAAACCATACGTTTTAATTACATTCTAATTCCTAAACATGACACATTTTGAACTCTTGATTATGACTCTTTTCATTTTTCATTTTTTCAATTTTTTTTGTTTTATTTTGGGATTATATCTTCAAAACAAGATTTTTTTTTTTTTGAAAATGAATGAGCACACACTTTTTTTTACATGACACTTGTGATAAATAAACAAGAATACTCTTAATATTTCAATAATCATTTCGGTAGCCATTCAACTACAATTAATGATTACTGAAATATTGACCGACTGAAAACGGATTGAGGAATTTTTTGAAGTTTTTTCACATTATTCAATAACTGAAATAAATAAAGGACATTTGTGCATTGATCCTTGTGTCCTAAAAGTCAACTAAAAGGTGATTCATTTAAGGAGAGATTATGTTAAAGTGGCCTCGAGTCACTTCCATTGTGTCCATCGAGGGTGGACGCTCCTGACAGAGCCAGTCGCAATAGCTCGCGGATGCAGGTTTTACGCCCTTAATTCATTAATTTGTCATTCTAAAATTCTGACCCTTTCCAATAGACAGAGGTATCAGACCTAATAAGAAAATGGTTAAAAAGAGTGCATGTGTATGGATCGATAAACTACCAAGCACACGTAATTTTCACATAAGCATGCTATATACAAAAATTAAATTGTGAATAGCCATGATTAGCTTTTTTTATTATATATACATATGGAAAATAACGCATTGTTTAGGTTTAAACCTCTTATACTTCAAGTGGAAGTAAAATCTCCAGTGGAGTCGCCAGCCTGTGGTACCCTATTTTTGACTGTCTTAATTAATGGTCTGAATCCCACAAAAGTCTCTCATTGGACTATGAGTTTTAGAAAACTTTGAAGTCGCCATCTTATTAATTTCTGAATAGGGATAGATTTATTTAATAAATCATTTTTAAATCAATTTCAAGAAATATCATTTAAAACGATGATGACTACATATGGACAAGGCTTTTTTGAAAATTGGTCTTTCATACCATGAGATAGGGTTCGGGGTTTAAGTTAAGAGGTGCGAACGTCTGGAACTCGTCTCCTCTTCCGTTCTAAAGAACAGGCTCTTACTAAGTGCGTTATTTTCCATTTTAAAGTAAACATGGCTATTCAAAAGAAAGAAAATCAAATTGTTTGCACATATACACATCAAGCATTTTTATTTAGGACCAATATATCGTTTGTACATGGTAGGTTTGAGCACAGAAGTTGTACTACGTACCAATCATTGCGGGATTGGAATCCACTCATGGATCAAAACCGTCGTAGTTCGATCTTATGTCTCAACCTAAATGGCCAATTCCATTGGGGGAAGAAAAGGAAAGAATAGATTATGAATAACTCACCTTTTAGAATTAGACAAATCTATTAGGAATAAGGTAATCACTCCAATTAGTGATTAAAATGGGGTTAAGATAATCACTTTAATTAGTGATTAAATATGAAGAAAGATAATCACGTTGATTAATGATTAATAATAGAGGTTAAGGTAATCACCCTAATTAGTGATTAAATATGAAGAAAGATAATCACCTTAATTAATGATTAAAAATGGAGGTTAAGATAATCACACTAATTAGTGAATATTCAAGGCTTAAGATAATCACTCTGATTAGTGCTTAAATGAGAAAAATAATCTCCCTAACTAACGATTATTAAGGTTTAAGATAATCACTCTAATTAGTGATTAGATGAGAAAAATAAGCGTCCTAATTAACGATCATTAAGGTTTATGATAATCACTCTAATTAGTGGTTACATATGATGAAAGGTTAAGCTAATCACCCTAATTAGTGATTAAATGAAGAGAATGAGTCAATCGTCCTAATTTGCGGTTAACTAATGATTAGAGATAATAACCCTAATTAGTGATTAAATGAAAAGTTTGAATTAATCGCCCTAATTAGCGATTAACCGAGGATTGAAATAATCACCTTAATTAGTGATCACGTTTATAATTTTCAAGAGGTCTTAAAGGTTTGCTTCTTAATTGAAGGCTTTTGAGAAATAATCTTAATTGAAGATTATTAAGTCATTTAGAAAGAAATGATGAATTTGAGATCAAATTTGGATATTGTGTTTGGCTAATTGGAATATGGCCATTTAAAGCGAGACACGTGAAACAGCCTAAAATCAATTCGGAGATCATAATTACCAATCTAATTATGTCAAATTATATGATTAATCCATTTGAAGACGGGGAACAAATTCAAAATGCAGGATGGATCATCATACAATTTAACTTAGTTAGATTTGCAATTTTTCCTCTTAATTGAGATTGGCTCATTTGATTCATATACTATGATATATTGGCCCAACATGCATCATTTGTAACATTAGTTGCTCATTTTATTTAAAAAAAGTTGTGAAATTATTTATGAAAATTATGCATAAACTTCTCCATGTTTATTTCATTAATGAGTGATGTAATAACTATTTACAAAAAATCATTATTACAACAAAATGTACAAAATATATGATCTATACAAATCTTCGACCTTGATCTTCACCATGATGCTCCTTGATCTTCATTTCCTTGAATGGGCTTTGGAATTCATGTTTATTCGTAAAAGCTTGTGAAAATTAGAGATTAATTAACCTCTTTGATTTTGATTTTTTTATGACAATTTTTATTGATTTTTATTTACATGATAAAAATAAATCATTTTAAGATAAACTTAAAAATTTCATGATTAATTAACATTTTCGTGTGAGAAGAAAACAATTTTTTTTTTATGAAACTTGAGTTAACCACTTTATTTCATTTTCCATATTGCACTTTTGTTCTTGTACTGAATTACAAAAATCATAACTTTCTGTACAAAACGTTAAACTATGCATGTGATACATCTATGGATAGGTCACTGTGTTCTTTAAATTGTGTCAACATTTCATAAGCTTTTAGTGAACTTCAATTATGGTGAATTTTATGTCAAAACTGGTCAAAACAGGACCTTTATTCAATTTGTTCTTCGAAATCCAATTTATTGAACTTATTTTAAAGTGACTTTTGGTATGAACATTCTAGACACTTTGAAAGACTAGAATGAAAATTTTCACTTGAATTGGACGGTTTTAATATCATTTTGTGTTTTATTTTCTTAACTGAAGAGAAAATAAGTTTTCTGGAATTTAGTGATTTACATGATTTTTTTTGTAAAAATGATATAAAATTGTATAAAATTCATATGTACATTATTTTTATATTTTTCGAAAGCCACTGATGTTTTCTTTAAACTTAATGCGTTTAGTTTTATCTAAATGATTTTATTTTAAACTTTATTGGCAGAACAAGCTTAGATCATACAGACAAAATCAGTTTTGCACAACAGAGTTGTATGATTTTTAATTATTTGTACAAAATTCGATTTTTAGAAATTCGAACTCCCAGTTGCTGGAAACATCTTTCATTGCATAGGAAAAATATTAAATCCTACAACTATTTAGTTAATGCAGACGAAAAAAAGTATGAAATTAAAACTTACCATAATTACAGCATCACTTTTTTTTATGGAGATGTTTATACACAACTCTTCTTGAATATTTTTATGAAAACATTTTTTGGTGATGAACACCAACTTGATTAAGGAAAATCACGTAATCACATTGTTTCCTAAGAGTCTTCCCATTAGAGTTGACTATTCTAGGTGGGGTGATATAAGGTTGGGAACCTATTAGGACTTCCTCATACCCAAATCACTCCAAAAATTTAAAAAAAGATAAGAAGAAACAAGGAAAAAGTTAGTAGATGATTGAGAAGATAATCAAAAAAATAACAAAAGCTTCAACTTTACCTTGCTAGCTCAATGATGCACTTCCTTTTTGAAAATTTTTCTAGCTTTTTTTTGATTTTCTTAATTTCTAAGTGTGTTTCTAAATCCTCTTAATTACTAACTTAAACTCTTTTTTTGTGTTTTTTTTCTTTGGTGAACTTCTTTACTTACTAATTACTTTCCTAACTTTTACTTTCTTTTTCTTGAATGAGATTTTTTATAGGAAGGGAGTAGAGAAGATGAGAGCAGTATTGAGAGAAGTTGTGAAGTTAAGTGGATTTTAGCTCAACTTGGTTTGAAGTAAAAAAATGAGGGTATTTATAGGGAAATGAGGGAGATGAACTACGGTTTCAAAGAAGTAGAAAATCAGATTTTTAACCTAAAAAATATCTGCCTTTTGTCATCCTTAATCACCCTAATGACATCACTCTAATGACCTCACCCTAATGACATAATCAAATCTCTTTGGAAACATAAATATTCTTATTCTTTTTGGATTTTCTCATCAATGACGTAAAATCAGATTTTCAGAAAATACATCCTAATATAAAAAAAATTGCATCGAAAAACGTGCAAAACAAAACTGATTAGAACGCTGCGCCAAACGCAGGAGCCTGCGCTAGGCACAGCTCCCGTGCGCTACGTGCAAGGCTCTGCGTCTGGGGCAGGTTATTGTTGCGTCTACCGGAAAAAAAATCCGGATTCTTCCCTCTTACACATGGGATTTGAATCTTATTCTCACTTCTTTTCATTATTCTTATTCCCTAACTAATGGATAAAGGATGTGATTAGTGGATAAAGAATATATTCTTATTCTTTATTCAATGAACAATGACTTGAGCATCAAGAAAACTGATTAATACCTGTTTTGGGATACGACTCAAATCCCGTCGTTTTTTTCGTTTTTTCGAAAGACTAACTTAAGACAATTAACGAAAATTCGTCAAATTAATAAAAACGAGCATGATTATACTACGAATCATTTTGTTAAAACGGTGGTTGTAGTAATTGACTATGATTCTAAAAAAATTATATTTCTAAGCCGAAATTGCATGACTAATACGTAAAAATGGAAGACCGTACGACATAATGAAACTCCCGCTCTAGGGCGAAACATGCATTTTGGCGGGGAGCGCGCTCCACAATGCATGACAGTTTTCGTTATTTTTTATTTCTTTTCAAAATCTTTATTTATCCGAAAAAGAAGTTCAATATTTGGTGTCTACATAATGCCCCACATTGGTCGAATTTTAGAGGAAATGATGGCCAATTGTTTGAAAAGACACAAAATTTTGACAAAAACATTCTTTTGAGATAAAATGTTCTTCATAAAAAATAGTTATCATCAGTGCTATGACTTGCGTCGCTTTATGTAGAAAATCCCAATTAATTTTCTAAAATTGAAAATGCGACTTTATCGTCGTCTTAGAAAGAAAATCCCAATTAATTTTCTGAAATTTTAAATGCGTCTTTATTGTCGTTTTAGATAGAAAATCCCAATCAATTTCCTAAAATTTGAAAATGTGACTTTATTGTCGACTTAAATAGAAAATCCCAATCAATTTTCTAAAATTCTAAATGCGACTTTATTGTCGTCTTAGACAGAAAATCCCAATTAATTTTCTAAAATTTTAAATGCGACTTTATTGTCGTCTTAGATAGAAAATCTCAATTAATTTTCTAAAATTTTAAAATGCGACTTTATCATCGTCTTTTTTCTGTCTAATGAATTTTTCTTTTGTTAATGCAAGAGACTCCGACAATTAACAGGTTAACTCTAGTTTTTTATTATTATTTTATTATTTTTTTTTACAGTTTTTCGTGGCCTTGATGGCAAACAAATTGTCAAATCACCATCACTCACTTTTTATAACTATGGAGGTTGTAGTTATTGACTATGACTAAAAAAAATTATATTTCTAAGCCGAAAGTGCATGACTAATACGTAAAAATGGAAGACCATACGACATGATGAAACTCGCGCTCTAGGGCGAAACATGCATTTTGACGGGGAGCGCTCTCCACGATGCATGACAGTTTTCGTTATTTTTATTTGTTTTAAAAATCTTTATTTATCCGAAAAAGAGGTTCAAAATTTGGTGTCTACAGAATGCCCCACATTGGTCGAATTTTAGAGGAAATGATGACCAATGTTTGAAAAGACACAAAATTTTGACAGAAAATTTCTTTTGAGATAACATATTCTTCATAGAAAATAATTATCATCAGTGCTATGACTTGCGTCGCTTTATGTAGAAAATCCCAATTAATTTTCTAAAATTGAAAATGCGACTTTATCGTCGTCTTAGAAAGAAAATCCCAATTAATTTTATGAAATTTTAAATGTGTCTTTATTGTCGTCTTAGATAGAAAATCCCAATCAATTTCCTAAAATTTGAAAATGCGACTTTATTGTCGTCTTAAATAGAAAATCCCAATTAATTTTCTAAAATTCTAAATGCGAACTTTATTGTCGTCTTAGATAGAAAATCCCAATTAATTTTCTAAAATTTTAAATGCGACTTTATTGTCATCTTAGATAGAAAATCCCAATTAATTTTCTAAAATTTTAAAATGCGACTTTATCGTCATCTTTTTTCAGTCTTATGAATTTTTCTTTTGTTAATGCGAGAGACTCCTACAATTAACAGGTTAACTCTAGTTTTTTGTATTTTTTTTATTTTTTTTTTTATTTTTATAGTTTTTCATGGCCTTGATGGCAAACAAATTGTCAAATCACCATCACTCACTTTTTATGACTCCATGTGTTATCATGTCACCTTAAATTAGGACATTGTCAGGTCATGTCACCTAAAAGGGTCGACCTAAGGTTATTACCCTCTAGATAAAGTATGGTGGACCAATCATCATATGGCAAAAAAATTTATCTGTTTTTTCCGAAATCTTTCAGAATTTTTTTTATGCGTAATGCTTATTTGCTTTGTCGGAAAATGATGATCACTATATAAATAGATTGTTCAAGGTTATTATTTGAATGATCATTAGGAAAATGGATTGTATCAACGTTCTTGGTTCATCATTGACACAGTTTTTTTTTTTATGTTCGATTTCAACAAAAATGGCCATACCACAAATGCTTGGTCATTAGCCATGGTGAAGGATGCTCCCTATAATACTATGGACAATACTCAAGCTTATTATCCATGGCATGAATCATGGATGATCATCTTTTCCATCTATAAAAGGGGCATGGTTTTTCATTTCCAAATGCACCACCCTCACTACTCCAATCTCTTCTCTAATTTTTTCTTCTTTAAAAAATGGCTCCTAATTATGAAGATGCTAATGAAATGGAGAGTCGCGAGAAAAAAACAACTCTAGGGGGTCACAAAGAATGTGGAGCAACCAAGTCAATCTTATTCTTCTTCCCGCTTCAGTAAGGCTCTCATGCCTTTACTTTCACTTTCTATTTGTTACGACATAGTTCTTGTTGCTTCCAAATTTTGGGATGAAACTCGTCATGTCTTCCGCTTTGGAGACCGGGAGATTGTGCCTCGTGTTGAAGAGATCGAGGGTTTGCTAGGCTTACCATCCAATGGTCTAGTTATTACACCTATTTCTCCTACAAGGATTTCGGGAGATTTATCAACAATTTTGTATCTTCCTGAAAACCTTCATGGCAACTTCCTACAATATGGTGAGGTACTTCTTCTTAACTTATTTTTGACTTTCCAATTTGGCACTTGGCAATTTTCCAATATTGCCAACTATAGGATTGCTAGAGAAAATGCTCGCATTCTTATGATTTTGGGAAGTACCCTTACTAAATGGTCTTTAAACACATGCCATGTTCGGTGTCTTTCACTTATTCCTCAAATTGTTAGTGGAGGTCGTCTTGTACCACTTATTTTGGGGGAAATGTGCCTTGGCTTAGATGAACTCAAAAGAAATCCTCAAAGTTTGTCCATTAGCCCTTCATTTATGGTTATTGGAAAAAATTTCTCTCATGAAACCCCATAAGAGTCTTACTTACAAAACTAATTATGTCCGGGAGAAAGGTCTTCTTCCTTCCTTCTATCAACTTAGGAAAAATGGCGGGTGGGACGATTTTTTTCTACAGCAAGACATAAAGTGGGTTACATGCCACATTGGCATTAGTGCAATTGTGTATTGCAATTCTGGACGCAGAGGTGTACAATTACCCAGGCTTTGCTAAGTCACTTTCTACCTTCCATGGAGGTGTCTCAGGCAAATTGGTTGGAGGCAAAAACACATTCCTTCCCTCCAGGTTCTTCCATCTTGTACCACTTATGAGGCTGATATGAGTGATGTTCAGAGGATGCCTACTATATGGCAGGAAGCTAAAATTATATCAGCACTACCTGAACCTTCCTTTCCACTGATTGATGAAGATTACCTTCAATGGCTTATGGCTGATATTGGTCAAGACAATGATTCAGACGGGCCTACAATGAAGAAGAGAAGGGTTTGAGAGAAATGTCATGTTTATTTTCCATGTTTTTTTTAAGTTTGTTGGAAATGAAGGCTTTGTGTCTTTTTATGTATGAAATGAAGAACCCCAGTTGGGATGAATAAATAAAAGAATATTTGTTTGTTGAGAATTATCTGCTTGTGAGAACTTCAATGTAAACATAATTCTAAACACGTGCACACTTTAACATTAAATATGGCATGCAAATCATAACTAATCAATCATATGTCACATAAAACCTTAACAATCAAAAGCATGTTTCATCATTTTTCTTTTTTCCCCTTTTTTTTCATTTTTTTTGGCATACACTCTACAAATATCTTCGAACACATGGCATGTTTATTAAGAACAAACAGATACGATACAAAATCCACAAATTGCTTGATTATAATTACTTTGATGTCTAAGCGTAATATTTCTTCAATTGGTCAAGATTAGTGAAATGGGTGAATTCGTTCCCTTCAAAATCTATTAGCTTTACTGCTCTAGCCGTGGTGACATGCTTGACTAGGAATGGTCCAGACCAGTTAGGCTTGAATTTTCCCCGAGAATCATGCAACGGAGCTTTATTTTCCTTTAAAACTAGATCACTTTCTTGAATGTCTCTATCTCGAACCCTTTTGTTAAATGCATGAGCAATTCTCCACTGACAAAGTTGAATGTTATGCAAAGCTTGTAGTCGACGCTCATCTATAAATGCAAGCTCATAATAACGAGTTTTGTACCATTGATCTTCTGAAATTTCACTCTCTGCGATGACCTTGAGAGATTGTATCTCCACCTTAACCGGTAGGACTGGCTCCATCCCATACACCAAAGAATACGGGGTTGTTCCTGTTGGAGTCCTAAGTGATATCCTATATCCCCAAGGGCATATGGGAGTTTGTCATGCCATTCACTAGTCTTCTTAGTCATTTTGACAACAATAGTCTTGATTGTCTTATTGGTTGCTTCCATCGCTCCATTTGTATGGGGACGGCAAGGTGAGGACTGATGATGCTTGATTGCATATTTTGCGAGAGTGGTCTTCATATGACCCTCAAATTGTGATCCATTATCAGAGATGATTTCAAAAGGTATGCCATACCGACAGATAATGTTGTTAATCACAAATTTCGAGACTTGCTTTGCCCCTAGCTTTGAAAATGATGCAACTCCTACCCACTTCGAAAAGTAATCAATTGCTACAAGAATATATTGATGCTCATTTGAAGCCTTTGGATGAATTTTTCCTATTATGTCTATGCCCCAACTTGAAAACGGCAAAGGAGAAGTCATATTATGTAGTGATATAGGTGGCATATGATTGAGGTTAGCAAATATCTGACATTGCTTGCAGGCACGGACAAAGCTGATGCAATCGCCTTCTAGAGTACTCCAATAAAAACCTGCTCGCAAAATTTTACGAGCCAACATCCTTCCATTCATATGGGGTCCACATTCTCCTCCATGAACTTCTTCCATGGTGGCTTACTTTTCGCCATCATTCACGCAGAGTTTCAGAGTACCATTAAACCCTTTGTGATATAGTATGCCTTTTAGAATGAGAAAATGAGCAGCTAGTCTTCTGATAGCTATGTGATCCTTCTTGCCACTTCCCTCTGGATACTGCATAGTTTCCAGAAAAGCCTTGATATCCTTGTACCAGACATCATCATCATCTTGTTGAGCCAGCGCGGAGAGAATTTGTGCTACTATCACTGTAGGTCCCTTCCTTTCTTCAATTAAAACTGACTAGATCTTTGTACTATTTTCCCATGTTAAATTAACAGCGAGATTGGCTAAAGTATCAGTGAAACTATTTTGTTCCCGAGGAAGATGTTTGAAGCTGATATCATCAAAATAAGGGATCAATTCTTGAAGGTACTCTGTGTAGAGCTGAAGTCTTTTATCTCTAACTTTCCAAATTACTATTATTTGAGATAAGATGAGATTAGAATCTCCATAAACAGTGAGATGTCTTGTCCCTGCTACCAAAGCGGCTTTTACTCCATATATACAGGCTTCATACTCAGCTGTATTATTTGTTGTTGGGAAAACCAGATTGACAGCAAATGGAATATGGGCTCCATCAGGGTCTACTAACAAAACCCCTGCTCCATTACCTCTCCTATTAGAAGCTCCATCAAAATACATGCACCATTGTGGGTTGTCAATGAATAATAAGTACTCATTAGGGAATGCATCATCATATTTATCTCCTGACACTGGTCCTTCTACTAGGGCTTCAGATATGGCTCTTCCTTTAACAAATTTCTTGCTAACACATTGAATATTAAACTCAGAAAGCATAGCATGCCATCTCGCAAATCTTTCACTAAGAATGGGTTTTTCGAACAAATACTTGATGGGATCCATTATCGAGACCCGATAGGTGGTATGAGCATGGAGGTGATGCCTTAATTTCTTTGTGGCATAGACCAAGGAGACACATGCTTTTTTCAGTGAGGTATATCTTGTCTCATACTCCAGGAATTTCTTGTTAAGATAGTATATGGCAACTTCCTTCTTTGGTCCCTCTTGATATTGGGCCAAGAGAGCTACCATAGCCGTTTCTGTGATAGTGAGGTATAAAATCAGAGGTTCTCCTGGTCTAGGTGGCATTAGAACAGGTGGATTTGAAAGGTACTCTTTTATGGAATCGAAAGCTTCTTGACATTCCTTCATTCCACTCATGGGATGCCCCTCATCTGAGTAGCTTAAATATAGGTTCACATCTCATAGTGAGTTGTGAGATGAACCTGCTAATATATTGAATTCTGCCGAGAAATCCTCTTACTTCTTTTTATGTTTTTGGAGGAGGTAGCTCTTGAATAGCTTTCACCTTTTCAGAGTCCACTTTGATACCGTCTTAACTGACAATGAATCCCAACAACTTCCCCAAAGTGACGCCAAACACACATTTTTGAGGGTTTAGCCTTAGATTGTATTTCCTGATTCTTTCAAAGAAGGATTTTAGTGCGGTAAAAATGCCCCTCACGATCTTCACTTTTCACAATCATATCATCTACATAGACCTCCACGATGTCGTGGATGAGGTCATGAAGGATAGTAGTTGCAACACTTTTATATGCGGCTCCGCATTTTTGAGACCAAAAGGCATAATTCGATAACTGAAGGTGCCCTTGGGAGTGATGAAAGACGTCTTTGTCATATCTTCTTAAGCCATGAGCATTTGATTATACCCTGAGAATCCATCCACGAAGGAAAACATTACATGACCGGCCGTACTATCCACGAGAACATCAATGTGGGGTAAAGGAAAGCAATCTTTTGGTGATGCAGCATTTAGATCTCGAAAATAAATGCACACCCGAACTCTTCAATCCTTTTTTGGTACAACCACTATATTGGCTAGCCAACTTGGATGTTGTACAGCTTGGATGAAGTTGGCATCAAGCTGTTTCTGTATTTCTTCTTTCACTTTCAGATTAATCTCTGGTTTCATTCGGCGGAGCTTTTGCTGCTTAGGCTTGCTTTCAGGATGTAACAGAATGCGGTGTTGCGCGATTTCTCTATTAATGCCAGGCATATCAGCATAAGACCATGCAAACACATCTACATACTCTTTTAACAATGCAATAAACATAGACTGTTCAGTTGGGGAGAGGGATGATCCTATTTTGACTTCTTTTACAGCATTTTCTGTACCAATATTAATTACAATGGATTCTTCCATGGGTTTTATATATCTTTCAGTTGCGTCAAGTGCTTCATCATTATTATATTCACTGTCAGAAATAACATCTTGCATGCAAATGTACTTAGATAAAGGTTCACATTCAATTTCCTCACTATTACAGTCTTTTGACTAGGTATGCAAGGTAGATTGGCTGCAAGATGAGCTATCGGTATGATATCCATCTGAAAGGGGTGAAAAGGTAGTTCCATGATATGGATGTGGAGGATGGTTTCCTAAAAACATTTTAAATTCTATATGCCCATTTTTTGCCTGACACTCAATACTCCACTTATGTTTAATGCTTCCACCAGAAGGTATCATCCAAAACACTGGGTTAAAATCCCCATCCTTAGAGGACTCAGAAGTGAAAAGTTTGTTAAGGACTCCATGTTCCAAATTATCCATCCCGTCATTTTCTTTTTTCATTTTTTGTTCTCGGACAAACGAACTTTTGATTAAATCCAGATTTTTAGCCTCATTGAAGAATATCTCCAATCCCGGTAAAATCTTTTGTTCTTTCCTACTAAGCCAAGGTTCTGGAAACTCACCGTATGGCTTAGTATCTCCTTGCAGGATGAAATGACCATTGAAGGTAAAAGAAGGCTCTTTGATGTTGCAAGAAGTGTTGTCTGGATCATATCCTAGTCCATATCGGTTTTGCTTGTCTACTATAGGGATTGGTTGCTTTATTCCCCTACCATCACGCCCTAATCCAGTTCCTTGAGTGTAACCCATATTCATTAGGATTTGAAATCCTTTGGATAAAGGTTGCATGGCAAACCCTATAGGCTCTTTGACCGCATTTGTGGATATGGCTGAGGTGTTTGTTTTCTGATGGTAATTGGTCATCCTTAGAGAAGGGACAAATTTCTTCTTTTTGGACCTAAAGGTAGAGAAAAAGAATCAAAAGAAAAGAGAAGAAAGCCACATATTGCCAAATGCATTGCAGAATAAAGAAAATTTTCGAAAACAATTTTGCAATCTTTTGACTGGAATGGTCCACCTTTACAATTTTTTTTTGTTTTAACTCCCTTGAATGATTTTACTGTCATTGGGGTTGAAAACAGATGTTTTTTCATTCTTTCATTCCCTGCTTAATATTTGAAAAGAGACTAAAAATATTGAGATTAGGGCCTGTATCCCCATTGGTGCGTCAATTCAGCATTCTAAAATTGCTCCTGTGATGACTGGCATCTCAAGTTTTAAGCACATTTCCTGAAATACAATGGTTAATACATTTGAGTCGAACCTGATGGTTTCCTACATATCCCCATTGCTCTAGGTGCATTATATGGGGAATTCGACTCAGCATAGTTCGTTATTTTTTTTATAGAAAGAACTAAAGTTTTTTATTTAATAAAGCAGCTGCACTCATATTGAGCTACCTACGTACCCTGGGTGTTACATAGGTGGAGTGATCTAACAGTGCAAGTGTACGTGATAATGGGATTCAAGCTGCATGTAGTTCTCTGATACTAATGACCTGAAAGAGATTTTTTTTCTTTTTCTTATTTCGATGGGCTACCCCCTACAGGACGTTTACCGAAGATTTTTTCTCCTAGGAGACGATCATGTAGCTTTGCGGTAGACAAGAGCTATATTGGTGGTTTGCTTAATACAATTGCTGAGAGCATGACATTGGTTTGTGCCGTGACCATGCAACTGATGATAATGGCAACACTTGTGGAGAGTTGACCCTATAGGACCTGTCGCTGGGCGTCTGTGAAGTGGAAGAATCTAACCTTGTTCAACCAGTTTGCGAAAGATATCCACTTGGGATTGCGGTCGCGGATGTGACGACACCTTCCTTGCAGCTACTTGCTTGTGGGTTGGACTAATGATGCCTCGAACAGTGAGGCTTTGTACTTTGTAGTAAAGGTCATGGCATCACCCAAATTGACGACAATAAGCGTAGAGTTTGCTCATGTCTGTTCCAGGAAGGGGTAAACAGTGCACATGCGCTGGGATTTAAAGTATACTTGCCTCTGAAGACGATCATACACCATACTTAATGGTTAATCCATCTTAGCATAAACCCTTGGATTTGCATTGGGACTTTTAAGACTTTCCCAGGGTCGTTTTTCGTGCAATTTCAGAGAATTGATGTCAAAACCATGCTGCTCCATGTGGCTGAGGCATGTATACTTGATGGTGACCATGTGACGATAATAGAAGTCGTTCAGGTTTCGCAGTAATATAAGCATAAATTCCTGATCAGTAATAGGGACACGAAGCTGGGCGCGGATGTAAGTGGATCTTTAACAAAAGTGCGAGAAATTTTCCAATGTGCTTTGACGCAAAGTGACTAGCTTGAACTTCTTGAGATCAGTCTGTTTATGCTCGATAGCCCAATTAACATAGGCTTGGCTAGCATTTCCCAACTGGCTCTATCTACACAATCTAAAGAGTAGTACCAGTCGAAAGCCGGTCCTTCTAAACTCTTGCAAACAACATAGGTTTTTTTTTTCCTCTGGTATGCCCCATGGGTGCAAGGCATTCACAAATCCAACTAAGTGGACAAAAGGATCACCTTTCCCATCAAATTTCCGAAACTGTGGTAATTCGCGATAGTGATCTTCATGTTGATATCCTGGAAAGAGAAGCAATGATTCAGTATGAACTTCTCGGATAGGACCTACTACATCCAAGTCCAGGTCAAGATCATCTGTCCTAGATCTCTTCTTTGAGTCATTATCATCATCTTGAGGATTGCCGACAGAAGATTCCTCCGATGCTTCAACTGACGTATTATGTGCGCCGATGCTTGGAGCTCCTACCTCTTCTTCTTCATCCTCACTTGGTTCATATTCTGGCTCTGTTTCTTCAGCACATACATCTGGTGTGGCTGTTGGAACCTCATTCATCCATGAATTTTCTGGTGTTGCTAGAATATAGTGGATAGTGCAACCATCTAACCTAGTGCCCTCTACTTTGTTGAGATGCAATACCAATTTTTCTTGGTGTTGGAGATGGTCATGATTTCTGGATCACCAGAAATAGTCACAGCGCCCTGATCGATTAGAAGCTTTAACTTCTGATGTAGAGTAGAGGCTACTGCTCCATATTCATGCAACCATGGTCTTCCTAATAAGAGGTTGAAACATGCTTGAATGTCAATGACCATGAATTCCACCTCCCTTGCCACATGACCACATTCAATGAGGAGGCTGACTAAATCAGTACTTCTTTCTTGGCATTATCATATGCTCTGACCACCTGGTTGGATGGTACCAAATCTTCTTTTGAATACCCAAGTCTTGTTAGCACACGTAGAGGGCAAACGTTGATTATGGAGCCATTGTCGATTAATACTCTAGGTATCTCCCATCCATTACAACGTATAGTGATGTGCACCAAATTGTTGTAGTTGATATTATCAGGGAGATCATTGTCTGTGAACATGAGAGTTCGATCTACACTATGAATGAGCCCCGCCATCTGGTCAGGTGTTATGGAAGAGCTTATAGAGGCTTCATTGAGATGCTTCAAAACAGCTTCCCTATGAGGCTGGGAATGCATTAACAACTTCCAGATGGAAACATTAGCATTTACTTCTTTCATACACTTGGTAGCATCATATTCTTTATCACTATCCTCTGTCATTAGCTCCTTGCCCTTTTCTTTCCTTCTTAAAACTTCCAAAGGATTTTCATCCTCTAAATGGGATGGTTTAAAATGGCGACCTGCTCTAGTCAATTGAAAGATATCCACGTACTCCTCATCACTAAGATCATCAAGGAAGATGGGGCGCCGATATGTATTTGGAGTAGTGAGGTGACCTCCAATGCTTTTCTCCATAATTGTGTCAAGGCCAAAGAGGCATCTTCATCAGCGTCAGAGTCTAAGATGGAGAAAGCACCATCATAATCCAAGGTTCCACACATGTCAGAGAAAGGATCCTTGTTGAGAGTGAAACTAGGATCTTTACAAGGCATCATCTTGATTTTTTCTTGAGTGGAATAGTCATAGGCCAGACACTTGTAACCTGCGGTTATTGGTATTTCATACATTTGAGGAATTGTCTTGCAGATTAACTGGATTGGATCGCATCTGTCTGACAGAGAAAGGATTGCATTAATCACAAATGAGGGTTTATGATTAGGAAGGGGTCTTTTGTGATGTTTAATTAGCTGATAGTCATTTGGTTTAGTGGAAGTGGATCCTAAATAAAGTTTTCCATCATCCACAAGGTTTTGAATTTGATGCTTTAGAGCCGTGCAATTTTCAGGTTTATGCCCCGGGCTTTGATGATATTCATAGTTTTGGTTTGGGTAATAACCAGGGTAAGGATTTTTAGGAGGTGGGCATGGATTCAAGGGTTGAATGACCTTTTTTAGCTTGGAGAGAGCTTGGGAATAAGTCATGTTCAAAGTAGTAAAGTTCCTTTGTGGTCGTAACTGGAATGCAGAAGATGTGCCAATGGCATATATCGCATTAGTTGTCTTAAGAGATGCTGAATCATTGTTTGGGATTCTTTTGTTATTTCCAAACTTTGCATTATAAGTCGTGCCTCCAGTAGGTTCATCTTTCTTGATGTCCCCCCTTTTCACAGCATCATCAACTAGAGTTCCCGTAGCAATCAAAGCTTTAAAGGTCGGGAAATATTGGTATGCCATATGCTTCTGATAGACAGGAAGAAGGTTCTTTACAACCATTTGCAGTTGTTCCTCCTCATTAGACCTACTCATCATTTTGGAGGCATTGTTTCTCCACCGAGTGATGAATGAAGAAAATGTCTTATTAAGGTTTTGAGAAGTGGTGTCCAGATCCCTTCTAGTATCATCAATTTCTTCATTATACTTGTATTGGTTTGAGAACTCTCTGACTATGTCAGCCCAAGTGGATTTCTTTGTATTTTCAAGGTTGAGGAACCAATGTGCTACGGCACCATCTAAATGCTGTTGAAAGAATTGAGCCATCAATGATTCTTCCACTCCCCAGGGACTCATTGCCCCTACATACATTTTCAGGAAATTGATGGGGCTACTAGTCCCATCAAACTTTGGCAGATTAGGCATCTTGAAACCATGGGTTAATCCTGCCTTCGGGAAAAGAGTTAACCCATGAATGCCCATCCATGGTTCAGCCTTAGTCATGCCTTTTAAGACTTCTTTGTGCTTGACTAATTCTTCCTCGAGCTTAGTGGGAATTTCTCTCTTATTGTTCAGAGGCTCAAGGTGAAAAGGTGAAGCTACTTCCAACTCCGGAGGAGGAGGAGGAGGAGGCATCTGGGCGCTTTGGCGCATTATGCCCAACACAGTTTGTTCAATCGGTCAAGCATAGCCTGGACAAGTACTCAGAGCTCAGTCATTGGATCATGTGGAGGGGTAGAGTTCTGTTGGTTCTCGTTGTTCGGAATTTCAGACATGTTGCTGAGACGTGTAGCAGAGAATATAGCTGGTGTAGACAAGGATGACAGTATTACTGACAGAATGTTCACTATGGTCAGAACTTCGGCGAAATAGCCTAGATCCTGAGCGGGCCCAGGCATAGTTCTTGTGAAATGAGATGAAAAAGTTAGCACAAAAATTTGTTTGGACTTTATTTCTTCTTTTTTTTTTGTGTGTGTAGGGAATGAAAGAAATGATATCTTTGATTTTTTTTTAAATTACCCCAATTTCAGTTATCATTTATTAAAAGGTGTGAAACCTTGACTCTATAATGTGTTTGGGATTTTTCATTAGATTTCTTTAACTTATTATCTTTTTTTTTTTTTAGACTTGGACCTTTTTATTTGCATTTTAAACTTCCAAGTTTTAGACTTAAATTTGTTCGGGATAATACACAAACATTTTTCAAAATCAATTTGATGATATCCTTCCATTTCCCGCTGCTACAAAAATAAGAGAAAAGATGTATAACGAGGCCTGTGTCCTCATTTTGGCAAATTATAATGCCCTAGATATCGTTCTTATTTGTGGTGATCCTCATGTATTGATTGCTTTTAAGCGCTGAAACCATGAAAGAAAATATCAAATGCAAAAGGGGCCGAACCCGAAGGTTGCCTACGTATCTCCTTAAGTGGATTTGGATTTTGGGAGGAAATTTTTCTTGCGATGATTTTTTTTGAATGGAGAATTAAGCCCAATGTAGTTCTGATATATTAAAAATGAAATTTTACATATTTTTTTCATTTTTTTTGCAGCTGCACTCAGAAAATGAGTTGCCTACGTACCCCTTTTAGTACATCACATAGTAGAGAAACTAAGATAGATGCATTACAACATTGTAAAAAATTTTTTAGGGGATCAAGCTGCACGTAGCTCTACCTACAAAATACAATATAAAAGCAATAACTGATTCAGGTTCTCAAGCTTTTTCAGAATTCAGTCTGCTGGGCGCCAAGCTATGTATTCTCCTGTTTGAATACGTCTGTTCTACCTCTTAGGATTAGACTAATTTGAAGTACTCGGGTTCTTCTCAACCTTTTTCCGAATTCAGTCTGCTAGGCGCCAGGCCATGTATTCTCCTGTTTAAATACGTCTGTTCCACCTCTTAGGATTAGACGTATGTGAAGTACCTGAAATGAATGCACTAACAATGTTGGTCATAGAATGATGAATTTTTCTTTATAAATGTTTTAGCAGGAAATGGAAGAATTTTTCTTTTTTTTTCGAAAATGATTATCCCTTTTGATTTTTTATTTTTGCCACAGTTTTTTGCTTTAGTCAATTTTTTTAGACTACACTTTTCGTGTTTTAAACCATACGTTTCAATTACATTCAAATTCCTAAACATGACAAGTTTTGAACTCGTGATTATGACTCTTTTAATTTTTCATTTTTTCAAATGTTTTTGTTTTATTTTGAGATTATATCTTCAAAACAGGATATTTTTGTTAAAACCGGTGAGCACTCACATTTTTTTTACACGACACTTGTGATAAATAAACAAGAATACTCTTAATATTTCAATAATCATTTTGGCGGCAATTCAGCTACAATTAATTATTACTAAAATATTGACCGACTGAAAACGGATTGAGGAATTTTTTGAAATTTTTTCACATTATTCAATAATTGAAATAAATAAAGGACATTTGTGCATTGCCTTGTGTCCTAAAAGTCAACTAAAAGGTGATTCATTTAGGGAGAGATTATGTTAAAGTGGCCTCGAGTCACTTCCATTCTGTCCATCAAGGGTGGACGCTCCTGACAAAGCCGGTTGCAATAGATCGCGGATGCAGGTTTTACGCCCTTAATTCATTAATTTGTCATTCTATAATTCTGACCCTTTCCAATAGACAGAGGTCTCAGACCTAATAAGAAAATGGTTAAAAAGTGTGCACGTATATGGATCGATAAACTACCAAGTACACGTAATTTTCACATAAGCATGCTATAACGCATTGTTCAGGTTTAAACTTCTTATACTTCAAGTGGAAGTAAAATCCCCAGTGGAGTCGCCAGCCTGTGATACCCGATTTTTGACAATCTTAATTAACGGTCTGAATCCCACATAAGGCTCTTATTGGACTATGAGTTTTAGAAAACTTTGAAGTCGCCACCCTATTAATTTTTGAATAGGGACAGATTTATTTAATAAATCAATTTAAAATCAATTTCAAGAAATATCATTTAAAACGATGATGACTTCATATGGATAAGGCTTTTTCGAAAATTAGCCTTTCATACCATGAGATAGGGTTCGGGGTTTAGGTTAAGAGGTGCTAACATATGGAACTCGTCTCCTCTTCTGTTCTAAAGAACGTGCTCTTACTAAGTGCATTATTTTCCAATTTAAAGTAGTCACGACTATTCAAAAGAAAGAAAATCACATAGTTTGCACATATACACACCAACCATTTTTATTTGGGACCAATATATCATTTGTACATAGTAGGTTTGAGCACTGAAGTTGCACTACTACCAATCATTGTGGGATTGGAATTCATTCATGGATCAAAACCATCGTAGTTCGATCTTATGTCTCACCCTAAATGGCCAATTCCATTGGGGGAAGAAAAGGAAAGAATAGATTATGAATAACTCACCTTTTAGAATAAGACACATTTATTAGGAATAAGGAAATCACTCCAATTAGTGATTAAAATGGGGTTAAGATAATCACTTTAATTAGTGATTAAATATGAAGAAAGATAATCACCTTGATTAATGATTAAAAATGGAGGTTAAGATAATCACTCTAATTAGTGATTAAATATTAAGAAAGATAATCACCTTGATTAATGATTAAAAATGGAGGTTAAGATAATCACCCTAATTAGTGATTATTCAAGGCTTAAGATAATCACTCTAATTAGTGATTAAATGAGAAAAATAATCGTTCTAATTAACGATCATTAAGGTTTATGATAATCACTCTAATTAGTGATTAAATATGATAAAAGATTAAGCTAAGCACCCTAATTAGTGATTAACCAAGGTTTAAGATAATCATCCTAATTAGTGATTAAATGAAGAGAATGAGTCAATCGCCCTAATTAGCGGATAACTGATGATTAGAGATAATTACCCTAAAAGTGATTAAATGAAAAGTTTGAATTAATTGCCCTAATTAGCGATTAATCGAGGATCGAAATAATCACCTTAATTAGTAATCATGTTTATATTTTTCAAGAGGTCTTAGAGGTTTGCTTACTAATTGAAGACTTTTGAGAAATAATCGTAATTGAAGATTATTAAGTCATTTAGAGAGAAATGATCAATTTGAGATCAAATTTGGAGATTGTGTTTGGCTAATTGGAATTTGGCCATTTAAAGCGAGACGCGTGAAGCAGCCTAAAATCAATTCTTAGATCATAATTACCAATCTAATTATGTCAAATTATATGATTAATCCATTTGAAGATGGGGAACAAATTTAAAATGTAGGATGGATCATCATACAATTTAACTTTGTTAGATTTGTAATTTTTCCTCTTAATTGAGATTGGGTCATTTGATTCATATACTATGATATATTGCCCAACATGCAACATTGCTAACATTGGTTGCTCATTTTATTTAAAAAGAGTTGTGGAATTATTTATGAAAATTATGCATAAACATCTCCATGTTTTTCATTAATGAGTGATGTAATAACTATTTACACAAAATAATTATTACAACAAAATGTTATTATTGAACTTATTTTAAAGTGAATTTTGGTATGAACATTCTATACACTTTGAAAGACTAGACTGGAAATTTTCACTTGAATTGGACATTTTTAATACCATTTTTTGTTTATTTTCTTAACAGAAGAGAAAATAAGTTTTCTGGAATTTAGTGATATACATGAATGTTTTTGTAAAAATGATATAAAATTGTATAAAATTCATATGTACATCATTTTTATATTTTTCAAAAGCCACTAATGTTTTCTTTTAGTTTTATCTAAATGATTTTATTTTAAACTTTATTGGCAGAACAAGCTTAGATGGTACATACAAAATCAGTTTTGCACAACAGTGTTGTATGATTTTTAATTATTTGTACAAAATTCGGTTTTTAGAAATTCCAAAGCCCAGTTGCTGGAAACATCTTGCACTTCATAGCAAAAATATTAAATCCTACAACTATTTAGTTAATGCAGACGAAAATTTAGTGATATACATCTTGTACTTCCTTTTTGCAAATTTTTCTACCTTTTTTGTGATTTTCTTAATTTCTAAGTGAGTTTCTAAATCCACTTAATTACTGACTTAAACTCTTTTTTTGTGTTTTAATCTTTGGTAAACTTCTTTACTTACTAATTACTTTCCTAACTTCTACTTTCTTTTTCTTGAATGAGATTTTTTAGAGGAAAGAAGTAGAGAAGATGAGAGTAGTATTGAGAGAAGTTGCGAAATTAAGTTGATTTTAGCTCAACTTCGTTTGAAGTAAAAAAATGAGGGTATTTATAGGGAAATGAGGGAGATGAACTAGGGTTTCAAAGAAGTAGAAAATCATATTTTTAACCTAAAATATCTGATTTTTCTCATCCTTAATCAGCCTAATGACATCACTCTAATCACCTCACCCTAATGATATCATCAAATCTCTTTGAAAACACAAATATTCTTATTCTTTTTGGATTTTCTCATCAAGGAGGTAAAATCAAATTTTCAGAAAATATTCTTTCCTAAATACATCCTAATACGTAAAAAAATGCATCGAAAAACATGCAAAACAAAACTGATTAGAACGCTGCGCCAAAAGGAGGAGCCTGCGCAAGGCACAGCTCCGTGCGCTAGGCGCAAGGCTTTGCGTCTGGCGCAGGACATTGTTTTGCGCTAGGCGCAGAATCATGCGTCTAGTGCATGATCGTGTGCTTGGCGCACACTCGAATCTACCGAAAAAAAATCCGGATTCTTCCCTCTTACACATGGGATTTGATTCTTATTCTCACTTCTTTTCATGATTCTTATTCCCTAACTAATGGATAAAGGATGTGATTAGTGGATAAAGAATATATTCTATTCTTTATTCAATAAACAATGACTTGACCATCATGAAAACTGATTAATACCGGTTTTGGGATACGACTAAAATCCCGAAGCCTAATCACGACCCGTTTTTCGTTTTTTCAAAAGACTAACTTAAGACAATTAACGAAAATTCGTCAAATTAATAAAAACGAGCATGATTATACTATGAATCATTTTATTAAAGCGGTGGTTGTATCTATTGACTACGACTCACAAAAATTTATATTTCTAAGCCGAAATTGCATGACTAGTGCGCAAAAATGGAAGACCGTACGACGTAATGAAAACTCGCTCTCCGGGGTGAAACATGCATTTTGACGGGGCGCACGCTCCACGATGCATGACGGTTTTTGTTATTTTTATTTCTTTTGAAAATCTTTATTTATCCGAAAAAGGGGTTCAAAATGTGGTGTCTACTGGGGTTGAGATGCATTGCAGTGTTTGCAAAGCCAAAGGTCACAACAAGAGAAGATGTCCAAACAAGGACAATGCAGGCCCTCAACAAAAAAGGCAACAAACTGGCCAATCATCCAATCAGGTTTCCAAATCAGCCCAACCCACTACTTCAACTCAACCCACTCCTTTAGCACCAACCACTCCTTCTATACTCCTCATGATTGCTTTAAAGGGATTTAGCAGGCTACTCATTCCAACAAGATGCATCTTTCTTTTGGGGAGCTTAGTTCCTTAGTTACTCTACAGTTAAGCGTGCTTGGTTGGGAGTAGTTTAGGGATGGGTGACCTCCTGTGAAGTTTCTCGGGGTGCACATGAGTGAGGATAAAATGCGCTAGAAGAACTTGTGTTGGTTATTGAGGACTGTTGTTGGCGCTAGTTGCGCATTGGTGACGACATACTCGACTCCGGATGAGTCAGGGTGTTACAAATGGTATCAGAGCAACCCTGCGATCGCATGTTGGGGCGACCCTAAGACCGTCAGTCCGAATATTAGGAGTCCTCAGGCGCCTAGTAGGGGAGGATTCTGGGGCTGCATTGTCATAAGGAGTGACCTAGAGGTCGTCAGGCCAAATATTTGGAGTCTCCGGCGATCAGTTTCCAGGCTGAGGTGACCCTCAGGCCGTATGCCGAATATGTTGAGTCCTCAGGCGAAACGAGGGCGTTGTTGTCCTCAAGTGGGGGTCTATGTAATACCCCTCATGATTGCTTTAAAGGGATTTAGCAGGCTGCTCATTCCAACAAGATGCATCTTTCTTTTAGGGAGCTTAATTCCTTAGTTACTCCACAGTGAAGCGTGCTTGGCTGGGAGTAGTTTAGGGATGGGACAGTTGTTGGCCCTGGATGCACATTGGTGACGATATACTCGACCTTGGAATAGTCGGGGTGTTACACCTTCAGCTCAAGAACTTAATGCCACTGCCCAGCCATTAAGAATTGGCAGAACAATAAGAGGAGGTAGGGGGTCCAGAGGAAGAGAAGGCAGGGCCACAACAAGTGGTGCTGGAATTGGGGGCAGAAGAGGTGGTGGAAGGAATGAGTAGGGAAAGGGTAAGTGTCTTTTTATTGATTGACAAAATAAAAACTGGCATCATATTTGTGCATAATTAACATCACTTTTGTACACAGGTACCAGCAGGGGTTGGTGTTTTTTTTAGCACTGATGGATCAACTTATGTCAATGGAAGACTACAAACAGATTTAGGAAGCCAAGCATCCACATCCAATGTCCACTGATCCAGTGTTGAAGTCTGCATTTTGAATATTTCATGAAACTGATCTTATGAACTTATAGGCTTGCTCATTTTCTGTTTTGGAGTTGGGTTTATGTTACACTTTTGACCCTAACAATAGGCTTCCTTATGTTGTTTTTTGAATTTTTTACGCAGTTGTGTGATTTGCCAACACAAGAAGGTTTGGTTTACGATAAAGTCCTTTAATGTGATTTTTATATATGATGTTTCATTGAGTTTATAAGTTATGATTAACACAAACAAAAACATCAAACATTACAAACAACAACTATGAGGTGCAAAAAAGGGATTCATTTCATTTCATAACCAAAAGTCAAACAATCCATTACGTTAAAGGCAAACAATCCATTACATATCCATTTGTTTGTATAACACTAGCTTCAACATCATTAGCTAATACTAACAATTACACTACAAAAATAGCAACAATTACAAACAACAACCAAGATAATCCTAAGCCTATCATAGCATATTTTTCTCCCTTGGCATTCTTCACAGGTTCAACACGCTTTTTTATCATTTCTCCCCTCATCTCTTGCATTGATGCCTCTATCTTGTCTTTTTTCAATTTCAGTTTGTGGAATTTTTCCTCACCACAAACTGCAATTCTAGGTCCAGAACAGTTGTGTATTGCTTTAACAATTTTGATTGCAGATCCTCACACCCCACTGTAAGATCTAGTGCCACCATTAACCTCCCATTGGAAGAAACCACATTCACAGGAGCCACGCATTCAATTCAAACCCTAATTTGTTACCCTTAAACCATTAAAAATGTAACCCCAAAAAGGAAAATAATGAAGCAAAATTTTCTAATGGAACAATGAAATTCAATGACATAATCTTTGACAACTTACAGGCCACATTGAGCACCCATAAAATCTCTTTCCAAACATCAATCCATTTTTGCAAGTCCTTATTATCGCAGGAATATCATGGTTGCACTTCAGGGGGATGTTTCTTGCACTTGCCCTTGAATTAATTAACCCAAAACCATGTGAGTTTTGCGCTGCCATGGGAGAAGATCTGAAGGAAAAGAATTAAGCTTTGTACTGGGGAGGGGGAAATTTATGTTTAAAACCCTAACTACATAGATACTAAGGGAAAGGGGGAAAGGGAGGGAAAAATGTCATGTGAGTCAACTAAATAACTCACGTGACTACTATACACATGAATTAGCAGGTTAATGACCTGAAAGGACCACTTGTGTCAAATGGGTGTAAAAATTAAGACCTCTGTGGAATAGTCCAAAGCTGGGATCTATTATGGAAGAGGGCCACAGTTGGACCTGCTCTTATCAATTTTTCCTATTCTTTTTCTAATTTCTTTTCCTTTATTGTATAGTAATTAATTTAACTGCTTAATGAACATATCACAAAAATTAGTCTTTTTTTTGTTCAATAAATAACCATAGATTAATTTTTAGAATGCATAAACATATTGATTGGTTGTTTATTTGCATAAAACTAGAATATAAATCGTATTAACTAGACGCCAACAATGGGCGGATTTCATTCATGATCATATTCGTACCCTCACCCTCGAACTCAAATGTTGGTCCATTGACCAATTATGAAGTCATGACGAGGAAATCTTCGATAAGGTCCTAAGATGTCCCTATGGTTTCCCAAATATCCAATTAGGTTTATGAGTCGTCCATCAGAGACTTGTTTGGCGGCTTCTTTTTCAAAATGAATTATAAATCAAAATCCCATTACAATGAAGTCGTCAAATCCAAGCACACACTGTGTATGCAATAGAAAAATGTTTACAGGTGGCTACGAGCATAGGTAATTAACATTAACCTGAATCTTGACCCGATAATGAAAGGCCTTTGGACAAAATGTATCGGGCCTGCCTGAATTCTGAACAAAATAGATAGGTCATGGACAACCCAGATGCAGAAATTGAGTCCTAACTTTTTGGCTCGAAAGACTCTAGCCGAGGTTTTAGCCTAAAACGGGCAACTTTTTTTTGGGTAAAATGTTGCCCGACCCATGATCACCTCTAGGTAGGACGAACCTGCTTTGGCGAGTTTTGGCGCGAAAAGACAACATTCTAGTGTTAAATTCCTTAAACCCATTATTTCCTAACTACTTTTGGTAGTTTTCCTCACACTACCTTCTACCGTTCCCCCCCCCTTCAATTTCGATTCCCCTTCCATTTACTCACTAAACCCCATCGGCCTGGTTCTCTCTTTTCCCAAAAATTATGCAATGAAATTATGCTTTTAGCAAATTTGTTCAAAGTTCATAACCCTTCTAATTTTTAAATCCCATGAGATTAACTTCTTTATGAAAAATGCTATAACTAAAGGAGTCATGGAAAGTTAGCCATAAAAGCATTGGTTCATCAACCAATCAATGTCGAGGTCTACTTTGTCTTTGGTTCACATACAACCTCCTTAATTCTTATCTAAGATTCATTACAACCACCAAAACATTTACTTAACCATTTCTAAATAAGAAACTTAACAACCATACGAACAAAGTAGGCCCCAAATGTACACATCACAACAACAATTTTAAGTTCCATTCTTCGGTATTCTTCTTAGTAGACTTCTTCGCATACTTAACTTTTAGTATGCTATCATCAACCCACCTAAATAGCTTGCATATTCTATCTCTTGAATTCGCAACATAGAACTTGTAGGCAATGGAGCGCCTCCTAGGATTATCAGTAGTCCAAGCTCTTAAGCTTGCAACATGAACCCCACACCAATAGTGAGTTAGCAACGGTTTAAGAGAAGATTAGTTTCCCCAGACATATTCAATTACAAAGTGAGAAGAAATACTTATATGAGGGCCCAACTTCAAGAGTACCGAAAAAGAGTCAATCACATAGGTGATTAGGCAATAACCGAGGTAAATGAATTTTCCACTTTTCCTAAAGAAAGGTCATTTGCATCGGTCATTAGGCAGCGGCTGACGCAAATGGACTTGGATTTGCGTCTGTTTATTTACCGACGAAAATGGTTTTACAATAATTTGCATCCAAACTTATCGAGTTACATCCACGTTAACAGGTGTAGACACATAATCGTGTCTCCTCATTACCCAATGATGAGACATACCGTCGTCCTAATTGGTCACGTCCAAATGAATAGCAATCTAACAAGCTAAGAAGAAATTTATTTTCAGAACACAAAATCTATCTATTTATTGCAAGCCTATTTTTTAAAAGCCCAAATAATTATTCATTATAATTAATTTCCTAAATCGAAAGATATTATGAAAATCAAATTTTTATTCTTTAAGATAACTGATTTCTGAATATAAAAGATATTATTTAACCAAAAATAGAAAGAATATTTTAAAGATAAGACAGATAACAAAAACCGGCTTGATCCGCAGATGCGCTTCGCGTGCCCGAATGTGTCTGGCGTGCCAATTGTGTGCAAGCACGAGATCTAGACAGTCAGCAAAATTCAAAAGTGCAACGGATGCGCTTCGCGCATCGGGATGTGTTCCGTGAAACTGTGATGAGCACCGCGCAACGCTGATGCATCAAGTGCAACAAGCCTGCACGCCGCGCATCCGCAAAACATATGTTGTTTCTTCCGTTTCGCCTATATATAAATATACCTTGTTTTCACTCAAAATTTAACAATTTTTTTTACGAACTTTCCCTACATTTCCTATAATGAAAATCATTCCAAATACTCTCTCAAACACTAGAAACACCAATCAAACACACTTGAACACCATTAATTTCATATTTTAAGTTTAAAGATTGCTCCTTATGAGGATTGTTACATAAGAACCAGGCGATAAAAGTATAATTCCTCAGGGTCAATTCCAATTTAATTCTTACTATACTAACAATCTGCTTTCATAATGGAGATCCATAAAGAATTCACGCCCTCTTGTATATTCTTCTCTAATATTTCCTTTACTTATTGTCTATCATTTATATTCATATGCATGTTGTATGTTGTATAAGTTTAATCACCACACATGTTTATTTTTACTAATCAGATCTAGATAAATGTTCCAATATTAAATTTAATAATTTGGACTTCCTGTTAAATTCCTCGAAATTTGATTGTATAAATAACATGTCACCTAAAATTAGTCTTTTGTGTTTAATGAACCTACATAGAATTAATTTTCATATTGCATAAACATATTACGTGGTTATTTATCTGCATAAATATCGAACATGAATCATATTAAGTAGAGGCCAACAATAGGTGAATTTGATTCCTAATCATATTCGTACCCTCAACCTCGAACTCTACCTTTGGTTCATTGACTAATTATGAAGTTGTGACGGGGAAATCTACATTGGATAATTCCCTAAGTTGCCCCCACTAGTGGAAAAGAAATCAAGGGCTGCGGTCAAAATAGCCCTACAGGCTGCGTTTTTGGCCCGCAGCCCTTGGACAAAAAGGAAGGGCTGCTGTTTTTACTGCAACCCTTCATTCCCAAGGGCTACGGTTTAGGCCCAAAACCGCATCCCTTTTGACTAGCGGAGGGCTGCGGTTTTGATGAAAACTGCATCCCTTGTGACCCAAATTTTTTTTTTTTTTTTTTTTTTTTTTGCATTTTTAGTCCTAAATGATCCCGAAACAGTTATATATATACATATATATATACATGTATGCATATATAAGTATCATTTTCCATTGCAAATTATATTTCTTATACAAATATAATAAATTTACAAAAGTATTGATGCTGTGTAAGTATCCGATAGCATAGATGTTAAACCGCATTATGAGATTAGAGGCTCAAACTCATCTTCAATGATAATATTTGCTGATTTGAAATTCTTATGTACCACAGGGGGTTGATAGATGTCATGCAATAGCCTGACAACATTTTCATGTTGAATATTGGAGCTAAAAGAAACAAGCTGAGCAAATTCTTCTTCACTCTACTATCTCGAAACTGCATCGTTGACTTTCTTCACTGCAACAAGCTATCAAAATGCAGATAAAGGAAATTAGGCTCAACTCTACAAGAAAGTGCATGGAACTGGAAAGGGGGGTGTAATACTAATGATGTGCAGAATGCATAGAAGCATGAACAAATCTATTTTTTTTGGGTGGGCGGGTGGGTGGGCGATGATTGGTTTATATGCCAGCTTTATGCTTAGTTTGTAATAGTTTTTGTGATAGCTTTTAGGCTAATTTAGGCTAAGTTCATTCCTTTTCTTTCTTTTTGAGCATTTTCCCTCCTTTACGCTCTTTCTTTGGGTGTTTGTTTTTATTTCAGGATTTGGGAGCACGCTTGGAGGATATATGCACAAGCCCGCGGCTAAGCATCGAAGAAATGGAGCACCAAAGGGCTCGAAAAAGGAGAAGAAGGAGAGGAAGACGCTTACCCGAGGGTCCGGGTCGTCTGACCCGCCCGGGTCAGCCCAGCCAGCACACGCAGCTCACTCACCATCAGACGATCGGCCCGGGTCTGTTACACCGAGGGCCCGGATCTGCTGACCCACGGGCTCGGGTTCACAGACCCGCCCGGGTCGTTTGTTTTGGGCACCTTCTCAGACTCCTGATCGGTTGATCCGCCCGGGTCAACTTACCCGAGGGCTCAGGTCAGGCCACCCGAGTGCTCGGGTCATCTCACCCGCCCTGGTCGGGTTATTTTTTCCGGAAACATTTTTACGACTTTGTTTGTTTTAATACGGGGGCTGTTTTGTAATTTTCTGTTTTATTTCTTATGACTATATAAGAGGGACTCCTCTTATTTTAGCTTAGGCAATTTTTAATTAGAGATTAGAGAGAGATTATATCTTGTTTTAGTTTAATTTTAGAACAAGACCCTAGGAGAGAGAAAAGTGGAAGTTTGAAGCTTTAGGATATCCATTCTGCATTTATGAAAGCTTAAAGTTGGTAATCTTTGTTTATTTTCTTCTTTTCTTCCATTATTCTTGCTTATATCATGCTTTATTTGTTTAGATCTTGCTTTATTAGTTGATTATTTGCATTTTCTTTTTTTCCTCCATGGTTATGGTGATGAAGTTATTTCAAGCTTTGTTTTGTTTTATTTCCATAATGTGTGAGTAGTTTCTTAATAGGGGAAGGGATGTAACCTTCTTGTACTCTTTGAATCTTAGATCTAAGTTAGGGGCTTAACTTTTGGGGTTGAACTTGTTGATCAAACTTGTTTTACTTGGTTTTTTGGGTTCTTGATCACCACTTAACTTGCATATTTGGAATTCCTAGTGAATGATTGTGAGATGAAGCTAGAAATGAACTAATTTTGGTTGCTAGACTAGGATCCCCATGAAATTAGGCATTTTCTAGTTTAAGGAAGCTTAATTAATCATATTGTGCTTGATTTGGCTAGATTGGTTGCTCATGCCATGAGAATAGGTCATGAGTGACTAATTAAGCTCCTCTAATTAGCTCGATAGAGTAATTAGAGGTCATATGTGCGTAATTTTCCCCTTGTGATCCCTCATTTGTTTCCCTTTGGTTTTGATTGTTGGATTCTTCACTAGTGGAAAACAAGACAATGGCTGCGGTGCAAGGGCTGCGGTTTATTGAAAACCGCATCCCGTAATGTGAAGGGCTGCGGTTTTAGGGATAATCGCAGCCCTTCACTTTCCTTTTTTTTTCAAGGAATTTGCGCGCATACTGCATACCACATAATAAACCCTAACTCTTCTTTCTCTCCCCATTCCCTGATTTTTCCTCTCTCACCTCATCAAACCCCCATCCCCCTCTCTCTCTCTCTCTTCGCATCGATTGGGAAGGCATGGCTAAGCTCCTTGTCTCCGAGGAAGCTCGCAAAGAGTTCTTCACTCTTAGCCGCACTTTTGACGAGGTCAACTCTCAACTTCTGACCAAGTTCAGCCAGGTTCTTCTCTCTCCCTCCTCTTTCTTTTTCATCGTTTTTGTTGCTTTCACTTCTCCAATCTGTGTTTTTTAACCTAATTTCGTGTATTACATTTTCTTTTATGTTGATTTGTATTCTTAGGGCTCAATATAATGCACGCCTCTTCGATTCATTCTTCGTGATTTCTGAAATGCGGTTTTTTTAACCTGATTTCCTGTTTTATATTTGCTTATTTGTTGATTTTGATTCTTAGGGTTTAACATAATCTCCGCTTAATGCGATTTTTTTTGCTGTTGTGAAACTTTGAGTTTTGATTATGGATTATTTGGATTTTCCTGATGGTTTTTGGATTTGGTGAGAAATTGGAGGCTGTTAAGATTAAGGAGGTGGGTAGTGGTGAGAAGGGTGATGGTTTAGGGTGGAGAAGGGGTTTTGGGATTGGGGAGGAGAAGACTGGTAAGACTTGGAGGAAGCCAGAATCGAGTGATGCTGTATCTTCTCCTTCCGGCTCAAATCCTTGTTAGTGATTGGTGGCTACTCTGACTGCAGCTTGCAGTCAATGGTAGAGTTATCAGTGCCTGCAAACAACATAAGCGGAACAATTGGAGAAGGCATGCTTAACCTTACCAACCTCAAGGTTATTGAGTTGTACTCGAATAAATTTTCGGGGATGATTCCTCGGGATGTTGGGAAGCTCTCGAACTTGGAGCAATTGCACCTTCACATAAACACGTTCAGTGGTTTTATACCAGCATCCTTAATGAACTGCACAAAACTTGTAAAGCTTATTTTGCGAGTTAATACTTTGCAAGGTAACATCTCTACACTTAATTTCTCAAGACTTGTCCAGCTCGAAATACTTGACCTTGGTATCAATAGATTTACTGGAAATCTCCCAGAAAGCTTATTTTCATGCAAGTCACTAACTGCAGTCAGAGTAGCCACCAACCACTTAACAGTTCTTCCCTTAATACATTCATCAACTAGATGACTAAATCCATGAAGTTTCATTCAGGTTCCTGTGGTCGCCTCGACTGGTGGACTAGTCGATAGTGTAAGGGAAGGTTATACCGGATTCCACATGGGCCGTTTCAGTGCAAACGTAATAATCGCGTCAACAAATGACACCCCTTTCAATTTGCATGCTAATAAGGCCTTGTTCACTTCAACTTCAAGGAGTAACAGTGAGCAAAAATCAGTTTCAACCACCAAAAATCAGTTTTTGTCAGTAAATTCCATAAGAAAAAAATAATAATCATAAAGCCATGTTTTATTATTATGAATGTGTTAGAATTAGCAAAGATCAGTTTCAGTCGGTAAACATAAGTTTCAGTGAGCAAATGATCACTAAAAATCAGGTGAACATGCTAGTCCACTTATGATTCTTAAAATCTGAAGAACTGACCGTTTATGCTTTTATTGATACAGTGTGACATGGTAGATCCTGCTGATCTAGCAGCTGTTGTGACAACGGTGAAGAGGGCGCTAGCGACCTATGGAACTCCGGCATTGAGAGAGATGATCTCAAACTGTATGGCACAAGATTTCTCATGGAAGGTGGGATATGCTATGTGATCACTTTTCAGTATATAATACACACACTCCCCTCTTATAATCACCAATACCAACATCAAGAATTCCCATTTTTTGGTTTCTCTACCCTCAAGGTTCAAACTTTATATATATATCCATACTTCAATTTTCTGGGTTGTTACTATTTTTATATGCACACTTATAAAGTTTCTTTCTTTGATATGCAGGTGCAGAGAAATAATTCAAAATGCAGAAATTTATCTGGGAAATAAAGCAGTTATGTTAGAGGCCAATTTATTTCCAGTGAATTCTAGAAAGTTGATCACTTTATTAGCCGAAAATTTCAAGCAGGTAATACCTCATAGTTGCTTTGTTTTTGGAAATTATGATAATTTACATTGAATTTTAGCTCTACATGTGAGATAAGTTTATGTTTTTAAAGTTAATGTAACATTTGCATATGTAATAGGGAACAAAAACGATATCTAGATAACAAATAATGGGATTACATAATTGAATTTTCTTAGTATTTTGTAGTTGTTTGATTGGTAGTTCAACATACATCATCATAATAAAATTTGTTTCGATAAGAGTAGTTCAAATGAAATTCATTATGTAATTGTAGAGCATATATGAATGGTTTATCTCGATTTTCGGGTTTCGAAGTGCATGTTTGAACTAACTTTTTATGGATTTTATGTTTTGTGTTACCTTTGGTTGGGTTCAAATCAAGTTAGTTCTTGACACGTTAGAATTACAAGTTCTAAAAATAGTATGCACTATGCACTTGATCTTCAGTGTTGAGAGGCACAAGTTATGACTCTTTGTATGATATCTCTGTCTATTTTGTTGAAGGAGTTGTGGTTTTACCAACTTGTGTGCTTCCATTAACTGAAGAAAATGTGGAGAAAATGTGGGGTGGTAATACACACACAGCCGCTGCACACACACCCAACAGACCCCCTGCTCCACACCCCCCACCCACTGCTGTACCCCCCACCCCCTACTACTGTACCCCCCACCCCCTACATAGCTGATACAAGTCAAGGTCAAGGTCAAGCTCCAAATGATCCGATTTGTTTAGTCCTTGAAGTGTTCGGGTTCAAGTTAAATTCAAACTCCTCATTTGTGTCATTTCTCAAGTGGGACGATGAGTCCATGGATGAAGCATGAAGATGACACCATTTCTAGAGTCTTAGTTATTTTAATTAAGTCTTTAATTTTCAGAGGTCCGAAAATCTTGTGATATTTCGACCAAGAATAGGCGTGTGATTTGGTTTAGGCGTGTGATTTGGTCCTTGTGCTCCAAGTTTGCAAGTTGTCATTGAGTTGTAATACTTTCCTTATTTCTTGGTGTGTTTAGGCGTGTGAAGGGGGATTATGGGCTGATTTGGTTGTTTCCTTATTTACTCCTTTATTCTCTCCTAGATTCAAGGGATTAGGATGTAAGGAATTAAGGAGTGTTTCCTTAATTCTTATGGCTGATTTTCGGCCTTGCTTGGTCCTTGGAGGACAAGTTTACTCTATTATAAGTAATAGTTCCATGCTATCATTCAAGGCATGTGAGATTTACCTAAAAACTTTGTTATTGAATTTAATTGTGTGATCAATTACTTTCGACCATTGAGTAATTTTCAGGAGTGATTATTTACTTAGTGTTTAACCTACTTTATTCCAGGAGTGGTGTAAGTGAGATTAAGAGTTAATTAAAATATTCAGGAGTGTTTATTTTAATTATCATATCCGGTGACTTAGAACATAAATTTCGGACTTCATTCATTCTTTAAATTCGAACCTTTGTTCGGATTTCCCTTGGTTGCTCTTCAACTTGGACGCGCAATCATATCAGTTGGTATCAGATTTTTCCAGGAGGGTGAGGATAGAAGGGATTCTTCTTTCATTGGTAAGTGCTTCTTCTTTGTCGATCCTTTGTTGGGGATTTGTGTGTGGTTGTGGCTTGCTATTTCTTCCGTGGACGTAGCATCTTAATTGGGTTATAATGGCGGAATTGGCTGAAATAAAAGCTCTTATTGAGAAACTCTTTAACACTCAAAATGAAGAAAAAGAAAAAAGGGAAAGATTAACAAGTAGCTCATAACATTCTTGCGGGTAAAGTGAACAATAAAAACGACCCTAATCACGTTGACTATGAATCGATGTTGAAGAGGTTAAAATTGTTAAACCGACTTATGATAATGATAGGGGATTAAACTAGATGACTTTACTTGGTGATTCTAGTCCCGAGGATTTACTTGAATGGATTCGTCAACTTGAGAAAATTTTGTGATTATAAGGGGTTTGATGATGAGAAACGTTTTAAAATTGCCACCATTAGACTAACTAAGTATCTTTGGAATTTGGTTAGAAAGTCTAAAGGCAAAAAGGGCGAGACTTGGGAAACCTAAGCTTAAAAGTTGGACTAAGCTTAAAAGGAAATTGCATGAGAAGTTTGTTCCAAGTGATTTTATTCAACGACAATACATGAGAAAGAATTCTTTGACTCAAGATGTGTCGAGTGTGCATGATTATATGGTTGAATTTGACAAGTTGTGTTTGATTTGTGATGTTGAGGAGGTCGAACAAGAGAAAATTGCTAGGTTTGTTAATGGACTTAATAAATCTATTGCTAGAAAGGTTGATGTGTCGAATTATAGTACTTTTGATGATGTGTGTCGATTGGCTTTAAAATTTGAAAGGCACGAATTGGAGGAAAGGAAACCATATGGGGGAAAATTCGGCCATAATAAGACCAGCTCTTCTTCTTCTTTCATCCCTTCTTCTTCTTCTAACTCTTCTAAAACCTTTGAGAAAAAAGATAATCCTTCTAAGGGGAACAAAAGGGAGACCGTCCTAAATTGGTGATTCCTAAAGAAAAATGGGAGGAAACTCGAAAGTGTTTTAAGTGTCAAGGGAGGGGTCACATTGCTAGTAATTGTCCATCTAGGAAGACCTTAACGATGAGACAATACATGGAAATAGAGGAGGAAGAAAGAACGTATAACATTGTGTGTGAAAAGGAGGAAGAATGTGAAAGTGATGATAATGAGATTGCATATGCCGAAGATGAGTCTAGGATGCTTGGGGTTATTAGGAGAACTTTGCATGTTGATCATTCTCCTAACCATGATCAAAGAGAAAACTTGTTTCATACTAGATGTCGAATTGGTGAGTTTACATGTAATGTGATTATTGACAAGTGGTTCATGTACGAATGTGGTTGCTTCTAATGTGGTTTCTAAGTTGAATTTGATTGTTAGAGACCATCCACATCCTTATAAGTTGAGTTGGTTGGATGACAAAACGGGTTTGTTGGTGAAAAAGCAAGCTCTTGTGTCGTTTTCTATTGGGGGTTACAAAGATGAGTTGTGGGGTGATGTTCTACCCATGAGTGCTTGTCATCTTCTTCTTGGTAGACCTTGGCAATATGATCGAAAAGTTGTTCATGAGGGCGAAACCAATGTGTACACGGTTTTGATGGGTTCTAAAAAGATTCGGTTGGTTCCTTTGTCTCCTAGTTCCATGGCACCCAAGAAGGTGGTTGAGACGAAACAAAACTTGTTTCTTTCGGCCAAAGAATTCGAGAAAGAGGTAGAGTTGGAAGGACATTGTTATGCTTTATGTGTTAAACTTGCTTTGACTAATGGTGTTTCTTCTAGTAGTCCGAAACTTGCAGCTCTATTGGACGAATTTTGTGATGTTTTTCCGGAAGAATTACCTCAAGGATTACCACCATTGAGAGGCATTGAGCATGCTATTGATCTTGTGCCAGGCGCACCTTTGCCAAATAAGCCGGCATATAGATGTGATCCCGTAGCTTCTAAGGAGCTACAAAAGCAAATTGAAGAGTTGATTGACCGAGGCTATGTAAGAGAAAGCATGAGTCCATGTGCCGTTCCCGCTTTGCTTGTTCCTAAGAAAGATGGTACTTGGAGGATGTGTATTGATAGTAGAGCCGTCAACAACATTACAATCAAGTATCGTTTTCCTATGCCTAGATTGGAGGACATGCTTGATGAGCTACATGGAGCTTCGATTTTTTCGAAGATTGATTTGAGGAGTGGTTATCATCAAATGAGAATTCGGGAAGGAGATGAATGGAAAACCGCTTTCAAGACCAAACAAGGTCTATATGAGTGGATGGTGATGCCCTTTGGTCTTTGCAATGCTCCTAGTTCCTTTATGAGACTTATGAATGAGGTACTACGTCCCTTTCTTAACAAGTTTATTGTTGTCTATTTAGATGATATTCTTGTATATAGTACTAGTGTTGAGTCTCATTTACTTCACTTGAGAGCTTTATTTGAAAAATTAAGAGAGCAAAAGTTGTATGGAAAAATGGAAAAGTGTGATTTTCTTGTTCCTAGTATTGCTTTTCTTGGTTACATTGTGTCTAGGGATGGAGTTCATGTGGATCCGGAAAAAGTCAAGGCCATGTCTTCATGGTTGGCGCCTACAAGTGCTCATGAATGTCGAAGTTTTCATGGTCTAGCTTCCTTTTATAGAAGATTCATCCGAAATTTCTCAACTATCATGGCACCAATCACGGATTTGATGAAGAAAGGGGAGTTTTCATGGAACTCTCATGCTCAAAAGGCGTTTGATGAAGTCAAGGAGTTACTTTGCAACGCTCCTATCCTTGCCTTGCCGGATTTCAACAAGTTGTTCGAAGTTGAGTGTGATGCTAGTGGACTTGGAGTTGGGGCGGTTTTGCTTCAAGAAAGGAGGCCCATTGCCTACTTTAGTGAGAAGTTGAGTGGCGCCAAACTCAATTACTCCAACTATGATCGTGAATTCTATGCAATTGTGAGAGCCTTGGATCATTGGTCTCATTACTTGAGGCCCAAGCCTTTCATTCTTCATTCGGATCATGAAGCACTCAAATACATCCATGGACAGCAAAAACTCAACCATAGGCATGCTAAGTGGGTTGAATTCCTACAAGCCTTCACATTTTCGTCCAAATACAAGGAAGGTAAGAGTAACATTGTTGCGGATGCCCTTTCTAGGCGTTCCTATCTTTTGGCCATGGTTGATGCAAGGGTGTTGGGGTTTGAACACTTAAAGGATTTGTATGATAATGATGATGATTTCCGTGAGTTCTTTAAGAGTCCTAGTGGGTTGTTTGTGGTACAAGAGGGATTTTTGTTTAAGGGGAACAAGCTATGCATTCCTAAGAGTGGCGTGAGGGAGTTGCTTGTGAGAGAAGTTCATAGTGGAGGGGTGGCTGGTCATTTCGGTGTTCAAAAGACATTAGACACTTTGAATGAGAGTTTTTATTGGCCTAACATGATGAGGGATGTTCATATGGTGGTTAGTAAGTGTGCTACTTGTCAAAGGTCGAAGAGTACCTTCCATAAAGGCCTTTATACTCCATTACCCGTACCCGATACACCTTGGGATAGTGTGAGTATGGATTTCATTGTTGGATTACCAAGGACTCAAAGGGGGAAGGACGCCATTATGGTGGTGGTGGATCGATTTTCGAAGATGGCTCACTTTGTTCCAATGCATAAAACGATGATGCTTTGCATGTGGCGGATTTGTACTTCAAAGAGATTATTCGATTGCATGGTATTCCTAGAAGTATTGTTAGTGATCGTGATACGAAGTTCCTTAGTCATTTTTGGAGGAGTTTATGGAAGATGGTGGGGACTAAGTTACTCTTTAGCACAAGTCATCATCCTCAAACAGATGGTCAAACAAGTGACTAATAGAACTCTTGGAGCTTTGCTACGTGGCTTGGTGAGTAAGACACAAAAGGATTGGGATATAAAGCTAGCTCACGCCGAGTTTGCTTATAATCGAGCTCATTCTTCTACTACTTCTAAGTCTCCATTTGAGGTGGTCTATGGTATCAATCCTTTCCTTCCTATTGATTTTGTGTCACTAACTAAATCTGAAATTCATGTTGATTCAAAGAAGAGGTTGGAAGCCTTTAAGAAGACTTGTGAGCAAGTGAAAGCACGAATTGAGAAGATGAATACTCAATACAAAGAACGAGCCAACAAGCATAGAAGACAACCGAAATTTCAGATTGGCGATTTGGTTTGGATTCATTTGAGGAAAGAACGATTTCCAAGTAGAAGGAAGAACAAGCTTATGCCTAGAGCTGATGGTCCATTCAAAGTTATTGATGTGATTAATGAAAGTGCTTATAAGATCGAGCTTCCAAGTGATTATGGAGGTATGAGTGCAACCTTCAATGTTGGTGATCTTAGTCCTTATTTAGATGATGAAAATTTGAGGACAAATTCTTTTGAAGAGGGGGAGAATGATACAAGTCAAGGTCAAGGTCAAGCTCCAAATGATCCGATTTGTTTAGTCCTTGAAGTGTTCGGGTTCAAGTTAAATTCAAACTCCTCATTTGTGTCATTTCTCAAGTGGGACGATGAGTCCATGGATGAAGCATGAAGATGACACCATTTCTAGAGTCTTAGTTAATTTAATTAAGTCTTTAATTTTCAGAGGTCCGAAAATCTTGTGATATTTCGACCAAGAATAGGCGTGTGATTAGGTTTAGGCGTGTGATTTGGTCCTTGTGCTCCAAGTTTGCAAGTTGTCATTGAGTTGTAATACTTTCCTTATTTCTTGGTGTGTTTAGGCGTGTGAAGGGGGATTATGGGCTGATTTGGTTGTTTCCTTATTTACTCCTTTATTCTCTCCTAGATTCAAGGGATTAGGATGTAAGGAATTAAGGAGTGTTTCCTTAATTCTTATGGCTGATTTTCGGCCTTGCTTGGTCCTTGGAGGACAAGTTTACTCTATTATAAATAATAGTTCCATGCTATCATTCAAGGCATGTGAGATTTACCTAAAAACTTTGTTATTGAATTTAATTGTGTGATCAATTACTTTCGACCATTGAGTAATTTTCAGGAGTGATTATTTACTTAGTGTTTAATCTACTTTATTCCAGGGGTGGTGTAAGTGAGATTAAGAGTTAATTAAAATATTCAGGAGTGTTTATTTTAATTATCATATCCGGTGACTTAGAACATAAATTTCGGACTTCATTCATTCTTTAAATTCGAACCTTTGTTCGGATTTCCCTTGGTTGCTCTTCAACTTGGACGCGCAATCATATCAATAGCCCTGTACACCACCCCCATGCGCAGATCCCGCCCTCCCACAGCCCTTGCACACGTACCCCCTCCCATGCACAGACCCCCTGCTCCACGGCCCCCCCCCTCCCGCCGTACCCCCCATCCCCTACACAGCCCCACCACCCCCATGCACGAGATCCCCCCCCCCCACGGCCCCGCACACCACCCCCATGCACAGACCCCCCCTTCCCACAGCCCCTGCACACACCTACTGACTTTGATTAATTTATAACACTAGATTCGAAAACGATTCACAATTTCTCTATATATGTATAAACAACATAATTTGCAATGAAAATTGATACTTATATATATATATATATATATATATATATATATATATATATATATATATATATATATATATATATATACAAACTGATTTTTGTGTTTAATTTTTCCTAATTTTGGTGATTGATGATTCTAGGCCTTGATTTCTAGTTGAGCTTGTGTTATGGCAGATTTTCTGGTGATTAAGCTTCTCATATTGAATTCATTGCTTGAAATCATTGTTTTAGAGTTTTGATTATGTTGTGTCATGTGTAGAAAGTGGACATTGTCTGGGAGCACCCGAAGTATACTCCACCATGGGTCACCAAACTCAAGGGGACCGAACTTTAACGGGTTGTTAACTGCCTACAATTTCGGGCCTGCAAAATTGGAGTCTATTGAAGAAGGGAGTGAGGATGAAAATAGGGGTAATCTATTTTTGTAGTATGTTCACTACACATGTAATGTAATCTATATTTGTGTAAAAAACATAATTTGCAATGAAAAATGATACTTTTATATATATCAAATTGTTTGGGAACATTTAGGACTAAAAAATGGAAAAAAAAATTTATTTTTTTTTATTTTTTTTGGGTCACAAGGGCTGCGGTCAGGGCAAAAACCGCAGCCCTTAGTGGGTTAAGGGCTGCGGTTTTGGGCTAAAACCGCAGCCCTTAACCCACCAAGGGCTGCGGTTTTTGCCTTTAACCGCAGCCCTTAACCCACCAAGGGCTTCGGTTTTTGCCTTGACCGCAGCCCTTAACGCGCTAAGGGCTGCGGTTTAAACCGCAGCCCTTCCTAAATGCCAAGGGCTGCTAGTCTAATGGCTGCGGTCAAAAAACGCAGCCCTTGGGCCCCTTTTGACCGCAGCCCTTGGGCTTTTTTCCTCTAGTGCTTGGATTGAATGTTGGTGAATCCCCTAATCCCCTAGTTCTTTTACCCTTATTTTATCTCCTTTACTTGCTTGTTGATTTACTTCGCAAATTTCCTATTTTATTTAGATTTTAGAATCATTGTTAAACTTTTAAAAAACCCAAAAATTGATTTAGCTCATTGTAGTTAACTAATTAACTCTTGATTTAACCCCACTTCCTTGTGGATTCGACCCTATACTTACCCTACATTGGGTAATTTAGGTTATATTTGGCGAGTATACAACGACCCGTCAAATTTTGGAGCCATTGCAGGGGAAGTAGCGGTTAACATTAGCTAATTGGTTAATTTTGAGACTAAATTGTCTTTTTCTTTATTTTGGTGTGTTTACCTCTTGGTTGTTTTTACTAATATTCTCCTTAGCTTTGTTGGTTGCATGTCACGGAGATTGAGGGGCAATCCAACCATCCCCATCGATCATATCCTTGAAAATACATTGATGCAATTAAGGAGAATCTTTAGGGAACCCACGGTCCAACCATCGATCGTTGAACAATCGGATTTTGAACAAGAGTCGTCTATCTCCACTACTTCTAGCACTATGGGGGAAAAGGCCTCCTAGAGCATTACGAGATTTAGCCATTTGAACTCAAAAGTGGTATGCGCCGCCAAACTGCTACCGCCAACCTCGAATTTTCTCCGCATTTGATTCGCATGATCAAACAAGAGTAAAACACATCGCCCGACTTTATCGGGACGACACGCCTGATGCAATCGGACGGCCGAGAACTCCTCAGCAGCGCGCCCAGAACAACCCTCGAACACGCTCGATGCAATCGGGCCGAACCGCCCGATCGAGCTTCGCAACGAACATATGACAGGGCGAAAGCACCTGATCGGGCCCGCAACAAAACTAATTGTCTCTTGTGGGCGCCCGATCTGGCGTGTGCAGCCCGATCAAATCGGGCATGTGCACATCTTCTTCGTTCTTGGCTTAAAATGTCAAGTGTTCAATTCTTCCTTTGCATAAGGGTCCAGGAAAGTATCCTCGGGACTTTGGAACTCTGCATAAAACCTCTCCAGTCCAGTGTACTAGTCAAATAATAGTAGAAAATAGGGAAATAACTCCCTAAAACTTGCAATTTGACACAGAATAGAAAACCACAACTAGATGGAGAAAGTTAGCACAAAATGACTCCTAAGAGCACCATTGACATCCTTTTTAGCTTATAAGTAGGGGGAAAAACTCTATATAAAACCATAACATCAAACTCCCCCAAGCTAAACCTTTGCTTGTCCCCAAGCAAAGCACAACATGAAATAAGAATAAAATTGCTTCACCCCTCAGATAAGAAATTTCAAACTCAAATATTTTCAACTCAAAATCGTTCAAGCAAGCAAAATTCAAGTTCAGTTGCTCAGATCACCCTGACCACCAATCACTTAAGCAAACCATCAAATGCAGCTGCTCTACATATCATGCAAATCTTGAAAAAGGTGCTGACCGAGGTGTGACTCCTCTCAATTTTGTGACGAGCATAAAATGTGCCTGATCGCTCATCAACCCAACCATAATATCCCTTCCCACTCACACTCTCATGTGTTTAGAAAGGTATAAAATCGCTCATCCTAATCAGGTCGACTCAAATAACAAACTTAATCTTCAACTTTGGCATATTGACTCAGTATTATTCTAATAAACAATCAAACACGTGCTCAAAAGGTCTTTCTCAGGGTTGTAATGGGGCTCGGGTAGAGGTACGAAAATTATTTAAGGAATGTGGTGGAAAAGCCAGAAAAAGGGAGCAAAAACACTAGTAAGACTAGGTGTGGTCGAAACAACTCCCATGGCATCAACAACATGACCAAGATAATAACCAACTCTGAAATTTCACGAACCAACCAATAATTGTCTCCTTCAATATAATTCTCATGAGTTTCTTGAAATTTAATGAGTGAAGATCATGGAAACTTTTCATGTATTATTTCTTTACTTTATTTTTTTTTTTTTTACTTTTTTTTTTCACTATACTTTGTACCAACAAAACATTATCTTCCAACCACCCTACGGAATCAACCACACAATATAATATCAACCTAACAAATGCTCCCCCAAGCTGGGCTTGGGACAATAGTCATTGTAAAGGCTCAAGGCGTGTAATATGGCTTAATATAGATCCAATCCAAAAAAAAAAGTCATTAGGCTTAGCGGGGCTAGGGGGGAAAATGATTCATTAAACAACTCCGAGGCTTAAAAATTAAACAAATGAACGCCTCTATCACAACACATGTCCAAAGTCACCAGAAATCAACGAGTACAATGCCAAAGCCAAGATAAGAATGCTACCAGGAACTAACACACAAGAATAGACCAGATATAGACATAAATCCGAGGGCTAGAATGAATCCTCACAATCTAACCAATTCAAGCATGCGGTTAAAGTAAGTGCTTTATCATCAAAATCCACTCAAGATCAAGGCAATCAGAGATCACATCACAACATCCCAATCACAAATGCCCAACTATCCAGTATAATGAGTTAAATCGTTTTTCAAAGCAAAGTTCGGGGCATAGGGAAGCAATCAATCTATTCATATTCAACTCGTTTTTTTTGTGTTTTTTTCATTTTTTTTTCAAAGCAATTAAACTAACTTAACTAACCTAAAAAGCAGTAAAAGAGAGAGAAGTACTTACAGAAATCCTCCCCCAAGCGGAACATGGCAATGGCCTCATTGCAACAAGGGGAAAGGAAAGGGATGGATACTAGTCATCTATGGAAATGTCATCACCATCATCATGCTCACCTCCGCCACCCCTACTACTAGATCCCGGCTGGCTGTAACTCGGGTTCCAAGTGTACCAAGATGGGTGAGCGTCTGTTTCAGCAATCCGATGCAGACTGCAGTATTCATCGTACATGGGATACATAGCTAGGTGTTGATCATTGGCCAATGTATCAACATGATGGCTAATGCTCTGGAGAGCTGCAGAGTTGGCATCAACCCGCAGACCGATGCTCTGGATGCCTGCAGAGTTTGCAGTAATGCCAGACTCCATCCGCTGGAGCATGCTCATCATGTCTTGAAAATCAAAAGAAGGAGGAGGAGCAGCAGAATATGGGGGAGGGGGAGCATCAGAAGTAGAGGCAATATCATCAGAATGAGGGGGGCGACGGTGAAAGGTGCGCTGGGGTATCTCAGGGACGGGGGTGGGAAAGTCAATACCAGCAATGGGAAGGTGGTAATGGGGTTGCCCAGGTCGGATTTTGGCTAAAGGATTAGGTAGCTCAATAAAGCGCATCCCGTTGATGCGTCACTGATATTTATCCCCAGCCCTCTCTACCCAACGGAGACGAACTAGGAAAGCATAATCCATGAGGGTAGGTCCTATGGCTGGCTGGTAGCAAGACTCGTAAAAACCGGGGATTTTCCTAGCAAAAAGAGTGACCAACCCCCCATTCACAATGGCACGAGAGGTCAAGGTACCGTCCGCTCGCCTCTTGGGATATGTGGTAGCAATACGCTCCATCTGGAGCGCAACATGGTGAGGGATGTTGTATTGAAATTGGTGACGCGTCCCTTTAAGCATGTAGCTCCCTATTAAGTACAGTTCATCCCCCCTAATTAATTGTCCTTCCACCCTCCCAAACAGTGTCTGAGACATAAATCGAACCCAAAGTTTGAAGATCAGTTGGTGGATGTATTTGCCCTTACATTGTTGTAGGGTGAACTCATTTTGATCACATGTGATGGCAAAGTAGGTGTCACGATGGTGGTAGTTAGGGGGGTGCCCAATCTCCCCACGACATTGGACTCGAAGAATTCTTGCAAATTCTGGTAGGGATAGGTGAAAGTCCTGATTTAGTAGTCTAAAGGATACATCTGAGACGGGTCCAGTTCGGGGTTTGGTAACCTCAAGACTACTATAGAATTCATAGGCAAGTACAGGATATGAATTAACATGCACTAAAAAAAATGATTCCATCCCTATTATTTTCATGAAATCTTTGAATTCAGATGCAATACCCAATTTACTAAAAAATTCAATATCAAGAAAGTGGGTAGGACTCACCTCGCGCCCTTTTAGGCGCTGAAATCGTTCACGCTGCTCTGTCAACAAAAAGATGACGTCCGGAAAAGTCTCGTCCCGGGGGACCGGTGGTGGTGGTGGTTGAGACCCGGTGCCAGATTCACGACGCCTCCTCAAATTCATGTTGCTTGGAAGAATGTAGAGGATTTCACTCTTACTCTAATGGGGGATGATGGAAGGAAGCTTTTCACTCACTTTAATGGTGGAAGGAAGGAGGAAGAGGATGGATGTGAGAGATAGAGTGAAAGAAAATGAAGAGGATGGAGCGAGAAATTGGTAGGGGATGATGAGAGAAGTGATTTTGTGAAGATAGAAGTAGCTTAGATGGAGGTCTTTAATGGTGGAGGGAGAATTTGGGGAAGGTGAGAATTGGGGGTTAGGGCTTGAAGGAGAGAGAGAAAAAGATTGTGAGATGAATGGGAAAAGAGAGTGGGAAAACCGAGTTAATGATGCCGCGGTAGATAGCCCGATCGGGCGAAAGGAGCCCGACAGCATCAGGCGGCTTCCTTTGTTAATCTCGCCCAAATTATGTTCCCGGACCCGATCGGGCGTGCGCGCCCAATTCCATCGGGCGATGAACTTCGTCGTTCCAGAAACTGACGGAATGCCGCCCGATCGGGCGGTGTGGCCAGGCAGAATCGGACGTTTTTCTTCGTTGACGGTCAGCTGCCCGATCGGGCGGTGTGGCCCGGCAGAATCGGGCGTTTTTTTTTATTTTTGCGATCTTTTCAATTGGATAACGGCCCAAGCTATGATGCGAAAAATTCCTGCACACATATAGCCTCAAGATGATGATTAGTACCCTCTCACTCTCTTACCAAAACTACAAAACTAGAAAAATTAGCAAAATATAAGAAGAAAAGGAAAAGGAAAATCGGGTTGCCTCCCGATTAGCGCTGGTGTAAAAAGGTCCCGCACGACCATAATGCCTCATCCCTCAAACAGACAGGAAAGGGGGTTGGAGGTATAATTCCTCCACAGATCCAACAAGAGCTCCTGTATGTTGGCCATTACCTTTGAATTTTTCACCTGTTGCATTCATCACCTCAATAGAACCAAACTTGTTAACATTAGTGACAGAAAATGGACCAGACCACCTAGACTTCAACTTACCATGGAACAATTTTAATCTAGAGTTTTACAATAAGACCTTGTCACCAATTGAGAACTCTATACTCAAAATTTTCTTATCATGCCATCTCTTAGTGCGCTCTTTGTAGAGACGCGAACTATCATAAGCATTCAACCGGAGTTCATCAAGCTCATTAATCTGCAATAGGCGTTTTTCTCCAGCTAACTTAGCATCAATGTTTAGCTCCTTAACAGCCTAAAAAGCCTTGTACGCTAGCTCAACAGGTAAGTGACATGCTTTCCCATAGACTAACCTGTAAGGAGTGGTGCCAATAGGGGTCTTAAAAGCCGTTCTGTAAGCCCATAGGGTGTCATCTAATTTGTCACTCCAATCCTTCCTAGATTTAGCTACCACCTTCTCTAAGATAGTCTTTATCTCACGATTAGACACTTCTACCTGGCCACTTGTCTGAGGGTGATATGCTAGGCCAGTCCTATGGTAGACACCATATTTCTTAAGCAGTGCCTCGAAAGTTTGTTTGTGAAAATGAGATCCACCATCACTTATGACAACCCTTGGTACCCCAAACCGTGGAAAGATAATCTTTTTAAATATTTTCATAACGACTTTGGAGTCGTTAGTTGGTGATGCAAGAGCTTCTACCCACATAGACACATAATCAACAACAACAAGTAAGAAATTATTGCCCGAGGAAGAGGGAAATGGGCCCATAAAATCAATACCCCATACATCAAATAATTCAACTTCCAAAATGGGGGGTTTGGGGAATCTCATGTCTACGGGAAATATTTGCCGTTCGATGGCATGCATCACAAGACTTAACAAAGGTACTAGCATCATGAAATAATGTAGGCCAGTAAAAACCAGATTGAAGTACCTTAGCAACGATTTTGAAGGGCCCAGCATGGCCTCCACATGGCAGTGAGTGAGAGTGCTTCAGAATGTCATGCACCTCCTATTCTGGGATACATCGCCCATAGATGGTGTCAGCGCAAAGCTTGTACAGTAGGGGGTCGTTCCAAAAATACTTTTTAGCCTCATGGAGGAATTTCTTCCTCTGCTGGTAACTCAGCTCTGGGGAAGTATGTCCGCTCACACAGAAGTTGGCGAAGTCGGCTTACCATGGGGTGACAGAAGTGACTGCCAGGAGCTTATCATCAGGAAATCAGTCATCAATGGGTAGACCCTCTTCCATATCTTCATACTGCAATCTGGACAGGTGATCAGCCACTACATTTTCTGCTCCCTTTTTATCTCTGATCTCTAAACCGAATTCTTGGAGCAGCAAAATCCACCGAATGAGTCTAGGCTTGGCATCCTTTTTAGCTAGGAGGTACTTCAATGCAGCATGGTCGGTATAAACAATGACCTTAGACCCCAGCAAATAAGTCCTGAACTTGTCCAGTGCATAGACCATAGCTAGAAGCTCTTCCTCAGTGGTGACATAGTTAACTTGAGCTTCATCTAGTGTCTTGCTAGCGTAGTATATCGCATGGAGGATGTTGCCCTTCCTCTGACCAAGCACAGCTCCCACATCATAGTCGCTAGCATCACACATAATTTCGAATGGAAGAGTCTAATCCGGTGATCGAATGATAGGAGCAGTAATCAAAACTTGCTTAATCCTGTTGAAAGATACAAGGCAGTCATCAGTAAACAGGAACGGGGCATCCTTGAGGAGCAACTGAGTAAGTGGTTTAGCAATTTTAGAGAAATCCTTGATGAAGCGGCGATAAAACCACGCATGACCAAGGAAGCCTCGCAGCCCTTTGACATTCACAGGAGGGGGTAATTGCTCAATCACTTGAATTTTTGCTTTATCCACCTGGATGCCACGTTAAGAAATAATATGACCAAGTACCACTCCTTCAGTAACCATGAAATGGCACTTCTCCCAGTTAAGTACAAGATTGACATCTTAACATCTTTTCAAAACTTTAGCCAAATTTATCAAACATGCATCAAAATCAATTCCGTACACGCTAAAGTCATCCATAAACACTTCCATAATGGACTCAATGAACTCAGAAAAGATGGCCATCATACAACGTTGGAAAGTGGCGGGGGCATAGCATAATCCAAATGGCATCCATCGATAGGCAAAGGTACCATAAGGGCATGTAAAGGTGGTCTTCTCCGGGTCATCTGGGTGGATAGGTATTTGGAAGAAACCTGAATAGCCATCTAGATAACAAAAATAAGAGTGACAAGCTAGCCTTTCCAACATTTGGTCAATGAAGGGGAGGGGAAAGTGGTATTTCTTGGTGGCAACATTTAATTTCCTATAGTCAATGCACATACGCCAACCAGTTACTACTCTTGTAGCAATTAATTCATGTTTTTCGTTTTTTACAACAGTAGTACCTCCCTTCTTAGGAACCACTTGAACTGGATTCACCCACTTAGAGTCAGTAATGGGGTAGATGATTCCAGCATCAAGCAACTTCATAACCTCTTTCTTAACTACTTCTTGCATATTGGGGTTCAAACAACGTTGGCCTTGTATACTAGGACGATGATCATCCTCTAAGTGAATTTTATGCAAGCAGAAGTCATGGCTTATACCTTTCAAATCATCAATATTATATCCAATGGCTTGTTTATGTTTTCTCAAAACAGACAAAAGTTGAGACATTTGACCATCATTAAGTGAAGCACTAACAATCACATGATAATTTTCAGATTCATCCAGGAAAGCATATCGCGGAGAAGGGGAAGGGGTTTTAGTTCAGGTTTCTTTACCTCTACCTGTTGAGTATCATATACTAACCGTTCCTTCTCATGAGTGGTAATACCGTCAAAACTCTTCACATGTAAGAGCCGCTTCCCAGTCATCCACTTTAGCACTCGAGGGATTACCATCATCTGTAGAAGATGCAAAACAAAGCAAAGCCTCCAGAGGATCCCGCAGAAGGGATTGAGGCATGTCATCATTAACCATCACATCAATGACATCAATTCTATAATAGGCTTCCTCTAGCATGGGACTTTTTAAGGCATTGGTCAAACTAAAAGTCACCTTATCATCTCCCACAGTCAAAGTAAATTTCCCATTCTTAACATCTATGACAGCTCCAGCAGTATGAAGGAATGGTCTCCCCAAAATAATTGGGATCTGAGTATCCACTTCCATGTCAAGCACAACAAAATCCACAGGAATAAAAAATTTACCTACTCTCACAGGTTGTCCTCTAAGATACCTAGGGGGTATTTAACAGAACGGTCGGCCATTTGAAGAGTAATATTGGTACATTTTAAATCTCCCATGTCAAGCTTTTTGCAAACAGTATGGGGCATGACACTAACACTAGCACCCAAATCACATAAAGCCTTATCGATAAAAATGGTGCCAATGTTACAAGGGATAGAGAAACTCCACGGGTCTTTCAATTTAGGTGGGGACTGGTTTTGCAAAAGAGCACTACATTCTTCAGTGAAAGCTACAGTCTCAATTTCATTAAAGGCTATCTTCCTAGTTAGAATTTCCTTCAAAAATTTAGCATATGCAGGAACTTGAGTAATAAGTTCAATAAAAGGGACAGTTACCTGAAAATTCTCTACTACCTCCAAAAACTTAGGAGCTGATGATCAAGCTTAGTCTTCAATAGTCTATTGGGGAACGGTACCTTGATCACAGGACTGGTAGATGGAACTTTTTCAGCTACTGTCTGCTTCTCTGCATTGCTGGCCTCCTAAGGAGCTGTGGAATTGTCACTGACAGCTTCATTCTTTTATGGCTCAACCGGATCATCCTTAGGCATCTCCGGACCATCAGACTGCGTTCCACTCCTAAGAGTGATGGCATTGGCAGTATCTCTTGGTTGCATATGTTGTGAAGGTAATGACCCAGGTGGCCTACTAGCAGAAGAACTAGCCAACTGAGCTAGTTGAGTCTCCAACATCTTATTATGCGTACCCAAATTTTCCAACTAAGCCTTTGTGTCTGCTTGAAAGGCATTAAAGCCTTTTTGCATATGAAACCTCATATTCTTCAGCTCTGTCATGGTTGGGTCAGTAGTAGGAGCAGGTGGTTGTGGAGCCTGATTTCTCTAGAAGCCAGGAGGAGCTTGTTGTTGAGGTTGATATTGTTGAACCTGATTTTGTGGGACATATGGTTGTTGAGGTTGAGTATTCAACACATTATTGCTCCGATATGAGAGGTTTGGGTGATTTCTCAACCCGGGGTTGTAGGTGTTAGAATATGGATTGAACTGGCCCCTATGTTATGACTGAAAAGCATTAACTGCCTCACAGTTGCCCCCTACATTAGAAGATAGGAGTGTAGGACACTCTTGAGAGTTGTGCCCAGGTATCCCACAAGCATCACAAATGGGAGCATTGTAATTAGAAGCACTAGCCATCGCATTAACACTCATATGGGAGGAGTCATTACCTAGCTTCAAAGAATCAATCTTCTGGGTTAGAGCAGCTAATTGCCCGGACAGTAAAGAGATGCTTGATTAGAAGCGAGTTGCTCCAGAAGTTCATACCCCTCATCAATGGCCTTATCCATGAAGAACCCACCGGAGGCGCCATCAATTACCCGCCTTGTATCTGCATCAACTCTAGTGTAGAAAATATGGCACAAATACCACTGGTCTAAACCATGATGAGGACAAAGGCGCTGCAGATCCTTGAACCTCTCCCAAGCTTCATATAATGACTCTCCAGGATCTTGGGTGAAAGTCACTATGGCATGACGTATATCTGCAGTCTTTTGGTAAGGGTACCACTTGATGAGGAAGATCTTTGATAGTTCTGCCTAGGTGGTGATGGTGGAAGGCAACTTATTATACCAAAATAGAGCTTCATCTAGTTCTTGCTAGCGTAGTATATCGCATGGAGGATGTTGCCCTTCCTCTGACCAAGCACAGCTCCCACATCATAGTCGCTAGCATCACACATAATTTCGAATGGAAGAGTCTAATCCGGTGATCGAATGATAGGAGCAGTAATCAAAACTTGCTTGATCCTGTTGAAAGATACAAGGCAGTCATCAGTAAACAGGAACGGGGCATCCTTGAGGAGCAACTGAGTAAGTGGTTTAGCAATTTTTGAGAAATCCTTGATGAAGCGGCGATAAAACCCCGCATGACCAAGGAAGCCTCACAGCCCTTTGACATTCACAGGAGGGGGTAATTGCTCAATCACTTGAATTTTTGCTTTATCCACCTGGATGCCACGTTAAGAAATAATATGACCAAGTACCACTCCTTCAGTAACCATGAAATGGCACTTCTCCCAGTTCAGTACAAGATTGACATCTTCACATCTTTTCAAAACTTTAGCCAAATTTATCAAACATGCATCAAAATCAATTCCGTACACGCTAAAGTCATCCATAAACACTTCCATAATGGACTCAATGAACTCAGAAAAGATGGCCATCATACAACGTTGGAAAGTGGCGGGGGCATAGCATAATCCAAATGGCATCCTTCGATAGGCAAAGGTACCATAAGGGCATGTAAAGGTGGTCTTCTCCGGGTCATCTGGGTGGATAGGTATTTGGAAGAAACCTGAATAGCCATCTAGATAACAAAAATAAGAGTGACAAGCTAGCCTTTCCAACATTTGGTCAATGAAGGGGAGGGGAAAATGGTATTTCTTGGTGGCAACATTTAATTTCCTATAGTCAATGCACATACGCCAATCAGTTACTACTCTTGTAGCAATTAATTCATTTTTTTCGTTTTTTACAACAGTAGTACCTCCCTTCTTAGGAACCACTTGAACTGGATTCACCCACTTGGAGTCAGTAATGGGGTAGATGATTCCAGCATCAAGCAACTTCATAACCTCTTTTTTAACTACTTCTTGCATATTGGGGTTCAAACGACGTTGGCCTTGTATACTAGGACGATGATCATCCTCTAAGTGAATTTTATGCAAGCAGAAGTCAGGGCTTATACCTTTCAAATCATCAATATTATATCCAATGGCTTGTTTATGTTTTCTCAAAACAGATAAAAGTTGAGACATTTGACCATCATTAAGTGAAGCACTAACAATCACATGATAATTTTCAGATTCATCCAGGAAAGCATATCGCGGAGAAGGGGAAGGGGTTTTAGTTCAGGTTTCTTTACCTCTACCTGTTGAGTATCATATACTAACCGTTCCTTCTCATGAGTGGTAATACCGTCAAACTCTTCACATGTAAGAGCCGCTTCCCAGTCATTCACTTTAGCACTCGAGGGATTACCATCATCTGTAGAAGATGCAAAACAAAGCAAAGCCTCCAGAGGATCCCGCAGAAGGGATTGAAGCATGTCATCAGTAACCATCACATCAATGACATCAATTCTATAATAGGCTTCCTCTAGCATGGGACTTTTTAAGGCATTGGTCAAACTAAAAGTCACCTTATCATCTCCCACAGTCAAAGTAAATTTCCCATTCTTAACATCTATGACAGCTCCAGCAGTATGAAGGAATGGTCTCCCCAAAATAATTGGGATCTGAGTATCCTCTTCCATGTCAAGCACAACAAAATCCACAGGAATAAAAAATTTACCTACTCTCACAGGTTGTCCTCTAAGATACCTAGGGGGTATTAAACAGAACGGTCGGCCATTTGAAGAGTAATATTGGTACATTTTAAATCTCCCATGTCAAGCTTTTTGCAAACAGTATGGGGCATGACACTAACACTAGCACCCAAATCACATAAAGCCTTATCGATAAAAATGATGCCAATGTTACAAGGGATAGAGAAACTCCACGGGTCTTTCAATTTAGGTGGGGACTGGTTTTGCAAAAGAGCACTACATTCTTTAGTGAAAGCTACAGTCTCAATTTCATTAAAGGCTATCTTCCTAGTTAGAATTTCCTTCAAAAATTTAGCATATGCAGGAACTTGAGTAATAAGTTCAGTAAAAGGGACAGTTACCTGAAGATTCTTCACTACCTCCAAAAACTTAGTGAGCTGATGATCAAGCTTAGTCTTCAATAGTCTATTGGGGAATGGTACCTTGATCACAGGAGTGGTAGATGGAACTTTTTCAGCTCTATGCGCTTCTCGCATTGCTTGCCTCCTTAGGAGCCGTGGAGTTGTCACTGACAGCTTCATTCTTTTATGGCTCAACCGGATCATCCTTAGGCATCTCCGGACCATCATACTGCGTTCCACTCCTAAGAGTGATGGCATTGGCAGTATCTCTTGGTTGCATTTGTTGTGAAGGTAATGACCCAGGTGGCCTACTAGCAGAAGAACTAGCCAACTGAGCTAGTTGAGTCTCCAACATCTTATTATGCGTACCCAAATTTTCCAACTAAGCCTTTGTGTCTGCTTGAAAGGCATTAAAACCTTTTTGCATATGAAACATCATATTCTTCAGCTCTGTCATGGTTGGGTCAGTAGTAGGAGCAGGTGGTTGTGGAGCCTGATTTCTCTAGAAGCCAGGAGGAGCTTGTTGTTGAGGTTGATATTGTTGAACCTGATTTTGTGGGACATATGGTTGTTGAGGTTGAGTATTCAACACATTATTGCTCCGATATGAGAGGTTTGGGTGATTTCTCAACCCGGGGTTGTAGGTGTTAGAATATGGATTGAACTGGCCCCTAGGTTGTGGCTGAAAAGCATTAACTGCCTCACAGTTGCCCCCTACATTAGAAGATAGGAGTGTAGGACACTCTTGAGAGTTGTGCCCAGGTATCCCACAAGCATCACAAATGGGAGCATTGTAATTAGAAGCACTAGCCATCGCATTAACACTCATATGGGAGGTGTCATTACCTAGCTTCAAAGAATCAATCTTCTGGGTTAGAGCAGCTAATTGCCCGGACAGTAAAGAGATGGCCTCAACATCATGTTTCCCTCCCTTTTTCATGGAGGAACGAATGGTAGATGCTTGATTAGAAGCGAGTTGCTCCAGAAGTTCATACCCCTCATCAATGGCCTTATCCATGAAGAACCCACCGGAGGCGCCATCAATTACCCGCCTTGTATCTGCATCAACTCTAGTGTAGAAAATATGGCACAAATACCACTGGTCTAAACCATGATGAGGACAAAGACGCTGCAGATCCTTGAACCTCTCCCAAGCTTCATATAAAGACTCTCCAGGATCTTGGGTGAAAGTCACTATGGCATGACGTATATCTGCAGTCTTTTGGTAAGGGTACCACTTGATGAGGAAGATCTTTGATAGTTCTGCCTAGGTGGTGATGGTGGAAGGCAGCTTATTATACCAAAATAGAGCTTCATCTAGTGTCTTGCTAGCGTAGTATATCGCATGGAGGATGTTGCCCTTCCTCTGACCAAGCACAGCTCCCACATCATAGTCGCTAGCATCACACATAATTTCGAATGGAAGAGTCTAATCCGGTGATCGAATGATAGGAGCAGTAATCAAAACTTGCTTGATCCTGTTGAAAGATACAAGGCAGTCATCGATGCAGAACGGGGCATCCTTGAGGAGCAACTGAGTAAGTGGTTTAGCAATTTTAGAGAAATCCTTGATGAAGCGGCGATAAAACCCCGCATGACCAAGGAAGCCTCGCAGCGCTTTGACATTCACAGGAGGGGGTAATTGCTCAATCACTTGAATTTTTGTTTTATCCACCTGGATGCCACGTTAAGAAATAATATGACCAAGTACCACTCCTTCAGTAACCATGAAATGGCACTTCTCCCAGTTCAATACAAGATTGTCATCTTCACATCTTTTCAAAACTTTAGCCAAATTTATCAAACATGCATCAAAATCAATTCCGTACACGCTAAAGTCATCCATAAACACTTCCATAATGGACTCAATGAACTCAGAAAAGATGGCCATCATACAACGTTGGAAAGTGGCGGGGGCATAGCATAATCCAAATGGCATCCTTCGATAGGCAAAGGTACCATAAGGGCATGTAAAGGTGGTCTTCTCCGGGTCATCTGGGTGGATAGGTATTTGGAAGAAACCTGAATAGCCATCTAGATAACAAAAATAAGAGTGACAAGCTAGCCTTTCCAACATTTGGTCAATGAAGGGGAGGGGAAAGTGGTATTTCTTGGTGGCAACATTTAATTTCCTATAGTCAATGCACATACGCCAACCAGTTACTACTCTTGTAGCAATTAATTCATTTTTTTCGTTTTTTACAACAGTAGTACCTTCCTTTTTAGGAACCACTTGAACTGGATTCACCCACTTAGAGTCAGTAATGGGGTAGATGATTCCAGCATCAAGCAACTTCATAACCTCTTTTTTAACTACTTCTTGCATATTGGGGTTCAAACGACGTTGGCCTTGTATACTAGGACGATGATCATCCTCTAAGTGAATTTTATGCAAGCAGAAGTCATGGCTTATACCTTTCAAATCATCAATATTATATCCAATGGCTTGTTTATGTTTTCTCAAAACAGACAAAAGTTGAGACATTTGACCATCATTAAGTGAAGCACTAACAATCACATGATAATTTTCAGATTCATCCAGGAAAGCATATCGCGGAGAAGGGGAAGGGGTTTTAGTTCAGGTTTCTTTACCTCTACCTGTTGAGTATCATATACTAACCATTCCTTCTCATGAGTGGTAATACCGTCAAACTCTTCACATGTAAGAGCCGCTTCCCAGTCATCCACTTTAGCACTCGAGGGATTACCATCATCTGTAGAAGATGCAAAACAAAGCAAAGCCTCCAGAGGATCCCGCAGAAGGGATTGAGGCATGTCATCAGTAACCATCACATCAATGACATCAATTCTATAATAGGCTTCCTCTAGCATGGGACTTTTTAAGGCATTGGTCAAACTAAAAGTCACCTTATCATCTCCCACGATCAAAGTAAATTTCCCATTCTTAACATCTGTGACTCCCAAAGAAGTATGAAGGAATGGTCTCCCCAAAATAATTGGGATCTGAGTATCCTCTTCCATGTCAAGCACAACAAAATCCACATGAATAAAAAATTTACCTACTCTCACAGGTTGTCCTCTAAGATACCTAGGGGGTATTTAACAGAACGGTCGGCCATTTGAAGAGTAATATTGGTACATTTTAAATCTCCCATGTCAAGCTTTTTGCAAACAGTATGGGGCATGACACTAACACTAGCACCCAAATCACATAAAGCCTTATCGATAAAAATGGTGCCAATGTTACAAGGGATAGAGAAACTCCACGGGTCTTTCAATTTAGGTGGGGACTGGTTTTGCAAAAGAGCACTACATTCTTCAGTGAAAGCTACAATCTCAATTTCATTAAAGGCTATCTTCCTAGTTAGAATTTCCTTCAAAAATTTAGCATATGCAGGAACTTGAGTAATAAGTTCAGTAAAAGGGACAGTTACCTGAAGATTCTTCACTACCTCCAAAAACTTAGTGAGCTGATGATCAAGCTTAGTCTTCAATAGTCTATTGGGGAACGGTACCTTGATCACAGGAGTGGTAGATGGAACTTTTTCAGCTACTGTCTGCTTCTCTGCATTGTTGGCCTCCTTAGGAGCTGTGGAGTTGTCACTGACAGCTTCATTCTTTTATGGCTCAACCGGATCATCCTTAGGCATCTCCGGACCATCATACTGCGTTCCACTCCTAAGAGTGATGGCATTGGCAGTATCTCTTGGTTGCATTTGTTGTGAAGGTAATGACCCAGGTGGCCTACTAGCAGAAGAACTAGCCAACTGAGCTAGTTGAGTCTCCAACATCTTATTATGCGTACCCAAATTTTCCAACTAAGCCTTTGTGTCTGCTTGAAAGGCATTAAAACCTTTTTGCATATGAAACATCATATTCTTCAGCTCTGTCATGGTTGGGTCAGTAGTAGGAGCAGGTGGTTGTGGAGCCTGATTTCTCTAGAAGCCAGGAGGAGCTTGTTGTTGAGGTTGATATTGTTGAACCTGATTTTGTGGGACATATGGTTGTTGAGGTTGAGTATTCAACACATTATTGCTCCGATATGAGAGGTTTGGGTGATTTCTCAACCCGGGGTTGTAGGTGTTAGAATATGGATTGAATTGGCCCCTAGGTTGTGGCTGAAAAGCATTAACTGCCTCACAGTTGCCCCCTACATTAGAAGATAGGAGTGTAGGACACTCTTGAGAGTTGTGCCCAGGTATCCCACAAGCATCACAAATGGGAGCATTGTAATTAGAAGCACTAGCCATCGCATTAACACTCATATGGGAGGTGTCATTACCTAGCTTCAAAGAATCAATCTTCTGGGTTAGAGCAGCTAATTGCCCGGACAGTAAAGAGATGGTCTCAACATCATGTTTCCCTCCCTTTTTCATGGAGGAACGAATGGTAGATGCTTGATTAGAAGCGAGTTGCTCCAGAAGTTCATACCCCTCATCAATGGCCTTATCCATGAAGAACCCACCGGAGGCGCCATCAATTACCCGCCTTGTATCTGCATCAACTCTAGTGTAGAAAATATGGCACAAATACCACTGGTCTAAACCATGATGAGGACAAAGACGCTGCAGATCCTTGAACCTCTCCCAAGCTTCATATAAAGACTCTCCAGGATGTTGGGTGAAAGTCACTATGGCATGACGTATATCTGCAGTCTTTTGGTAAGGGTACCACTTGATGAGGAAGATCTTTGATAGTTCTGCCTAGGTGGTGATGGTGGAAGGCAGCTTATTATACCAAAATAGAGCCTTGTCGCGCAGAGAGAAACCAAATAGGATGAGTTTCATCTCATCAGCAGTAACACCAGCTTGTTTCTGAGTAGCATAACATTGTAAAAACCACTGCAGGTGCTGATTTGGGTCTTCAGATGGTAACCCAGCAAACTGATTATTCTGAACCATATTCAGAACATGAGACTTGATTTCAAAATTCGTTGCAGCAATGGTAGGCATTCGGACCCCAGTGGGTACATTATCAGGAGAAGGTTGTGCATAATCTTTGAAGGTTGGTTTAGCTTCGTCATCCATTCTAGCAGTAATAGGTGAGACGGGGAATTCTTGTTGTGGTGAAGATGGTGGAGCAGGTGTCTTTTGGGAGGGTGTCCCTGCAGACAACTTCGCTTGCGTAGTTTTCTTTATGAGTCTACGAGCGGTCTTTTCAATCTCCGGATCAAATAGAATGAGATTTGGGGATTTCAATTTCCTGCTCATACACCAAAAACACTAAAACAAACTTGAGATGCTCCAAAGAACAGGTGTTCTTCAGAGTAGAGGTTAGTGTAATACTATAATTCTGACAAAATAAAAATAAACCGCCTCCCTGGCAAACGGTGCCAAAATTTAACAGGCTTAAGTCGTATCACCTTATAAAAAATAACCTAAGGTCCACTAACAAGTAGTCAGGGAAGTCAGGATCGAATCCACAGGGAGAAAGTTATACTATTGTATCTGAACTCTAATATTATACTAACTAAATCAGATGAAAGTGGGTGTGTGACTGAACTAAGCAAATGACAAAACTAAATACGAAGGTAAGAATCAATATATAAAGAACTAGGACTATGGATCACTATGCATACAATTCGAGACATTCAGAGATGAATAATAACCACCTAATAAGTCAATTTATCTAAGGCACATGTAATTTCTCTCGAACATTACCTCCCTCAAAGATCACCTAGCCGCTCTCACATGGTAAAGCATCACTCTGCCTAATGATTGAAAGCCTATACGAAATCTCTCCTCTCGAAGCAGATTCAATATTGCGATAATAGAAATACAAATCAAGCCTAATTCATAAATCTAGCATGAACGATTCAATCACAGGAAACAATTGAAATAAAGGGTAATTATACTAATATATCAATCCCTCATTGCATACATAGGTCTCCACATTCCTAGAAATAAAACTACTCACTCATGCTTGCGAAAACAATAACAAAATCCATGTAAAAGTTCATACTTTGAACTATTGCAAATAATTAAGAAATCAATCCAATCAATAATAGAGAAAGCAATCAATAATGGAGAAAACAATGAAGAAGATTACCAAATTAATGAACTATATTGAACTTGCAAGCAATCCAAATGTTTGATCTTGAATTCAAAATGAAAAGTAGTAAACTAGGGTTCTTGAGAGAAAACTATCCAAAAATAATGGCTAAAACAAAGATGATTAATAATATTCTTATTTTTCTATTTATACTAAACCTAAAACAACTAGGAAAAGTCTTATGTGCGTGCCGGGTCAGTCACTCTATCCGGTCAAGTATGCCCGATGAAATCGGGCTCAATAAAGTAGCAGCGCACAGAAAAGACACATCGCCCGACTTTATCGGGCCGACACGTCTGATGCAATTGGGCGGCCCAAAACTCCTCAGCAGCGCGCCCAGAACATCCCTCGAACACTCCCGATGCAATCGGGCCAAACCGCCCGATCGGGCTTCGCAACGAACATACGACAGGGCGAAAGCACCCGATCGGGCCCGCAACAAAACTAATTGTCTCTTGTGGGCGCCCGATCGGGCGTGCGCAGCCCTATCAAATCGGGCCTGTGCACATCTTCTTCATTCTTGGCTTAAAATGTCAAGTGTTCAATTCTTCCTTTGCATAAGGGTCCCGAAAAGTATCCTCGGGACTTTGGAACTCCGCGTAAAACCTCTGTAGTCCAGTGTAGTAGTCAAATAATAGTAGAAAATAGGGAAATAACTCCCTAAAACCTGCAATTTGACACAGAACAGAAAACCACAACTAGATGGAGAAAGTTAGCACAAAATGACTCCTAAGAGCACTATTGACATCCTTTTTAGCTTATAAGTAGGGGGAAAACTCTATATAAAACCATAACATCAATGCCATGGACCACATCAATGCAAAACTTGATACCCTTGCCAAGAAATTGGAAAAGGTAAGCTTTGCATCTCCTAGCCAAAGCACCTCCCAAGCTGTTTCTTGTGAGATTTGTGGTGGGTCGGACCACGCTAGTTCTTATTGTGGTGGATCTATGGACCATGTTACTTGGGTGAATACTAGGGGTGAGGGAATTCCTAACTTCAATAACCAAGGGAGATGGAATAACAATGCGAGTGGAGGATGGAAGAACCCTCAAACACCCCAACCTTACCAAGCTAGACCACCCGAATTCCATAACCCCCAACAACATTCACACAACCACCCCCTATAGCTCCCTTTAAACCAAATCAACCAAAACAATCTTCCCTAGAATCAACCCTCCAACTCTTCCTCACTCAACAAACAAAAACCAATGCCGATAACGATAGGAAGTTCGGAGACATACATACTTCCCTCCAACAAATGAATGCCCACAATAAGATCATTGAAACCCAACTTACCCAAGTCGCTCAACAAGTGAGCAACGACTCTTCAAACTCTTCCACCCAACTTCCTAGCCAACCCATCATTCGAGACCAAGTTAAAGCCATCGCTTTGAGATCCGAGGCTCACTATGAGGGTCCTAAGATTCCCGAACTTGATGATGTTAGTCCTTCTAAGGAGAGTGAGAATGTCGATAGTGGAGTGGGTAAAGAGGTTGAAGAAGTTATTGTAGAAGACGTTCAAGAGGATGGAACTCCTACAATAGTTGAAATTAAGAATCAAGCAAAAAGTCTCTTCCAATGAAGAACTACACTCCTCCGGTTTCATATTCTCAACGGTTAATGAAGAAGCAACTCAATGACAAGCTTGTCAAATTCCTTGAAATAATGAAGGGTCTACAAGTGCACATTCCATTTCTCCAAGCTATGGCTGAAATGCCTTCCTATGCTAAATTTCTCAAAGAATTTCTTTCCAACAAGTCTAAACTTGAGGAAAGTTCTACTATTGCTCTCAACGCTGAGGTTAGTGCGGTTCTCCAAAACAAGCTCCCCAAAAAACTAGAAGATCCGGGTTCTTTCTCTATACCCGTGAGAATTGGAGATTTGGAGTCAAAAAGAGCATTAGCCAACCTAGGGGTGAGTGTTAGCCTCATGCCGCTTTCAATTGCAAGAAAGCTCAACCTTGAGCTTAAACCTACTAGAAGAGTAATACACTTAGCGGATCATTCGGTTAAGGTCCCCGTTGGAGAATTAAAAGATGTGCCGGTGTAAGTAGGGAGAGTCTTTATCCCTTGTGATTTTATTGTGATGGATATGGTAGAGGACTCTCAAGTGCCTCTCATCTTGGGAAGACCTTTCTTGAAAACGGTCGGGGTGCTTGTGGATATGAAGAGAGATATCAAGAATTTCACGATCGGAGATGAAAAAATGGAATTTGCATTTAACAAAAGTATAAAAGCCCCCATTATAGAAGAAGTGCATCGGATGGACACTCTTGAGCAAGATCTATCAAGTCTGAAGGCCTTGAATGAGGTAAGGGACCCCTTTCACGATGTGATATCAAGGAAAAAACAAGAAAGGGGAGGTGAAGTTTGCAACCTCCAGAAAGTCGTGAACAAGGTTTCCATCTATCATCCGAAAGAAGCAAAGTTTAAGGTATTTGAAGCCCCATTGAATAAGAAGAAGAGTACTAAGTTTCCTCCCACTTGTAAAGAAAAAATGGAGTTTGCATCCAAGAAAACCAATAGGACTCCACTCATGAAGAATGTGGACCACATAGATGCATGTAGTCATGAAGTGGTGAGCTTCAAGACTTTGGAAGTGCATGATTGGGTTTATGATGGACGGCATGACCCATTGTGTGATTCAATACAAGCTGTGAAAGTTGACAAAAGATCAATTAATGAAACTCATGGCTTGATACTTCAAAGATTTTCCCCCAGCAACCTTGAGGACTACTCTTTCCGCCCTCCATGATGACCTCGCACATAGTCAAGCTAATAACTTAAAACAAGCGCTTAGCGGGAGCCAACCCGTTTTTCTCACTTATTTCTATTTCTTTCTCTTCTTTTTGGTTTTGATTTACTTGGAATGATGGCTTTGCACATATTATTTTGTTTTTTTTGAATTGCTTGTTGTGGTGATTTTGTGATTTGGGTATGTTAAGGATTGATTTGGAGAGCAATGGATCAAAGAGAGAAGAAAAAGAAAGAAAAAAAGAGGCCAATCCAGCTGACTAGAGGGCCCAGGTGCATGGACCCGCCCGAGTTCCTGTGGGCTAAGAAGACAAATGGAGACTGATAGCTCAACTCGCCCAGGTTGGTAGTGACCCGCCCAGTCAGCTCGAACCGAAGCATCGGGTGTCACAACCCGCCCGGGTCGGGTGAAATGAGGAAGCAGCGTGCAGCGTACCAATTATGACCCGCCCGGGTCAGAGGAAACCCGTCCCGGGTCGCTCGAGCGACCCGGGTGTGGTGACCCGCCCGGGTCGCGTGCTGAAACACGAAAAAAAGGGGCGCTGACCCCGACCCGAGGGCTCAGGTGTGGTGACACGCCCGGGGTCAGGAAATCAGCTGGCAATTACAAGGGGCCGAATTTTTTTTTTCTTTTCCCAACTTTCCTCATTTTCTCCTCACCTCTTCCTTCATCTTCAACCTCTCAACTCTCTTTAACCCCCTTCAAACTCCAAACGCTAACCTCCTAAATCTCACTCATATCACCACTCAAAAACTTAAAATTCCTCACAAATCTTTATCCTCATCAACTTTCCTCCACAAAAACTTTTTCTCTTTCCAAAACCCCATCTCCACCATTTCTCACCATTTTCTATCTCCTAAAAAATTTTATCATAACTCTCAAATTCACCCTCTTCCACTCAAATCTCTTAACAAATTCTTCCTAAAACATCATTCCCCTTCCATTTCTCTCATTAAAAACTCAAAAACAAACAAAAAAAAAATTCACTTTTTTCCACCTTCAGCACTAAGTTACGGGATTTTAAAACTTTCAGCAACAAGCAATTCAAAGCATGGAGAGGAGGCAAGCAAAGCGGAGTAGGCAAGCAGGGCAAGATAGCTCAATCCAACAATCACTACGGGAAAACGTCTCGGGGCTTATTGCCCCCGGTGAGTTTCATGATCCCAAATTTCCTTTCATTGTTTTTGGTGATTTAGAGCATTTTAATAGATTCCAAGCCCTTAAGGCTAAGGAATTCTCCCATACCCGTTTTGTTGATGAGACCTTGTTGTCATTATGGGGGATACGGGGGGACGTTAATAATATAGCCGATGGCTTGAATATGACAAAAGTGTTGATGATGAGAAAAAAAAACTTGTACATGCATAACACTTGAATTTTTGAGCTCCTTAGAAGTAACCGGGGAGCAACAACTTACATGCTCAATTGGAGCTGAAGTCGTTCTCCATTTTAGGTTGGGGAATGTTGCTCGTTCTATGGCTATTGCCTAATCGAGCACCACTCCCTCACCTTATTTCAACCTTTATGATTGTTGGAGTAAGTTGAGTGACGAAAAGAGTTATGAAGCCAAAAATGCTAATGACTCACTCATACACCAACCAGCTATCCGGTACTTCCGCAAGTTTTTGGGGAACACTATCTTTGGGAGAAAGGATAACTCAAAGGTAAGTCAGTCGGAACGTATGACCATAGGTTCTTACCTATGGGATAAGAAGAAGCTGAACATACCTTTGATGTTCGCCCGCCATCTCCAAAAGGTAGGCACCCCAAAGACTCTTGGTCGTGGGTCGATTGTTGTGGGCAGTTTGATTACCGCCATTGCTGAGCACTTAAGGGTTCGCCCTAGGACCCCCGAGGTCCCAGGGCCGACCCTAATAAACCAACAACACCTACAAGATACACGTTGGGTAACAGTAACTGGAATCCATTTTACTTGGAAGATTGGTAAAATGTTTTCCATTCAATTTCCATACCGCCGCATCACCAAGATTAAAACGGGGGAAGTCAACTATCTGATCCTGGAAGCCGCGGAGGAAGGCACGGAGATCCGCACCTACCATAGGCGGGATCCCCATGAGCTTGCCTCCTCCTCTTCCGCCCTCCCCTGCCTCCTCCTCAACCCTATCCCACATATGTTCCCGACTATGCCCCTATTTATGCCCATATGGATAGGCGGTTTGATGGTTTTGAACAAAGACTAGCACCTTCCAGCACGAGATGCGACAGAGATTATCCCCCATCTTGCAATATTTTCATGATAACAACATGGTCCCTCCCGGCACCCCCTACCCCTCCTATATGCAACCCACTCCTCTCCCCGAGGGGGAAGAGGACCTAGACCCTTGAGTTGGTATCTCCCCACCCTCCCCTCCCCGCTTGTTCTTCCTTTCACACCGAGGACAATGTTTGGTTTGGCTTGGGGGGTATTTCCATTGTTTGGGTAGTTTTTACTTTATGGGGTAGGCGTTATGAGACCCTTGTTGCTCTTTTTATTGAATTATTGTTTGTGATTGTGGTTAACCTTGGTGAATGGGCCAATGCTTGTTAATATGTGGTGTGCATTGATTCCATTTTTCTTATTTGTTTATTTTCTTAGTTTTTAAGAAAAAGAAAAAAAAAATGTATATTTTTAAAAACCCAAGAACATTTTCTTTCCTTTTTTTTCTTCTTCTTTTTTTGTCTTAAGCTTTATTTCTTTTTCCTTTTCTTTCCCTTCTTTTTCAATCTTTGTTTTTAGTTAAAAAAAATAAAAGAAAAAAAATTTGAAAAAGAGCAAAAATAGCAAAAAAAAAATCTGAAAAGAAGTTTTAGCATTGAATAAAGTTTTGATTTCCTTGCCCAAGGAAGATGCTAATGATGATATATGTGGATTCCTTGCTTGAATTTTGAGTATATGTTTAGAGGCTCCTTTTGGAAGAGTGTGAGCTTGGGTTGTGGTGCTTTAGGAGGTGATTAATCTTGATTGCATAAGAATTGACCAAAATGAAACCAAGGAATGCTCAATTGGATGTCTAGTCTTGAATCTTGACTATGTTGCTCATGCTTGAATAATTTTAGCCTAAAATTTGCGGTCCCTAGTGTCCATAGATATGCTCATCATGTCCCCAAGCAAAACTCTACAAGAAGCTTAGTTTTGACTTCTTTTCATTTGTAATAAGTGGCACAAAAAGCCACAAGTTCTCATGTTTCTCTTAAGTGAGTAGTTAGTCCTCTTTTGTATAGCAAAAATTCTCATAATAAGGGAAAAAGAAAAAGCCAAAAACAGTCAAAAAAGGCGTGAAAATGGAAAAAAAAAGTGAAGAAAAACGAAAAGCAAAAAGAATAGAAGATTCCAATAAAAGAGGTCAATTTGTGGATGCCTCCCACACTTAGTACTATTTTTCTAAAGTATTGAGTAGAGTGGAGTCTAAGGCATGTTTGTGTGTCTAGGGATGGTGGACTAGTGGTTTGAACTTCTATAACACTTGAAGAGCCCTAAATCTTTTGGATAGCTAGGTGTTCTCTAATGAGTTAGTAAAAAGTCTAATGAGGTGTCCTTTTGCAATCTTGATTAGTTGATTTCTCTACCCATAACCTATGAGTACACTTGGAAATTAGTTGTTTTAAAAGTTGCTCTCTATCTTTGCTTGTGATCCTTTTCATTGATAGTTGACTTGGGCATTACTCTTGAATTTGATTGAATAAATGGTTGATGAAAAATTAGAGTTGTGGGTTTGAAAACTCTTTGGAAACCCTCGCGAGATCCCACTTGCCCTCTTGGGCGAACTAGGGGTTTAAAGAGCTTGTTTCATGTGCTAAATGCAATCGTGATTCCTATGAAAACGAGTTAGTGTAAATTCTTTATCCTTCCTTCCTTTTTCATTTTTTGTTCCCTCTTTCTTCTTCATTTTGTTTTCAAATAATTTTTCATCCTCCTACTTGTGTATTAATCTATTTTGCTTGAGGTTAAGCAAAGATCTAGCTTGGGGGAGTTTGACGATTGGTTTATATGCTTGATTTATGCTTAGTTTTAATGGTTTTTGTGATAGCTTTTAGGCTAATTTAGGCTAAGTTCATTTTGGGATTTGTTTTTATTTCAGGATTTGGGAGCACACTTGGAGGATCTATGCACAAGCCCGAGGCTAAGCATCGGAGAAATGGAGCACCAGAGAAGAAGGAGAGGAAGGCGCCGACCCGAGGGCACGGGTCCTCTGACCCGCCCGGGTCAGCCCACCCAGCACACGCAGCTCACTCACCATCAGTCGACTCGCCCGAGTCTGTTGACCCGTGGTCCCGGGTTCACATATCCGCCTGGGTCGTTTGTTTTGGGCACCCTCACAGATTCCTGATCAGTTGACCCGCCCGGGTCATGTGACCTGAGGGCTCAGGTCAGGCCACCCGAGTGCTCGGGTCATCTCACCCGCCAGGGTCGGGTTATTTTTCCGGAAACATTTTTGTGACTTTGTTTGTCTTAATGTGGGGGTTGTTTTTTAATTTTCTGTTTTATTTCTTATGACTATATAAGATGGACTCCTCTTATTTTAGCTTAGGCGATTTTTAATTAGAGATTAGATCTTGTTTTAGCATTCAATTTTAGAACAAAACCCTAGGAGAGAGAAAAGTGGAAGTTTGAAGTTTTTGGATCTCCATTCTTCATTTATGAAAGCTTAAAGTTGGTAATCTTTGTTTATTTTCTTCTTTTTATTCTTGCTTATTTCATGCTTTGTTTGTTTAGATCTTGCTTTATTAGTTGATTATTTGCATTTTTCTCTTTTTCCTCCATGGTTATGGTGATAAAGTTATTTCAAGCTTTGTTTTGTTTTATTTCCATAATGTGTGAGTAGTTTCTTACTAGGGGAAGGGATGTAACCTTCTTTTACTCTTTGAAAATTAGATCTAAGTTAGGGGTTAACTTTTGGGGTTGAACTTTTTTATCGAACTTGTTTTACTTGGTTTGTTTGGTGCTTGATCACCACTTAACTTGCATATTTGGAATTCCTAGTGAAGGATTGAGAAATGAAGCTAGGAATAAACTAAGTTTAGTTGCTAGACTAGGATCTCCATGAGAATAGGCATTTTCTAGTTTAGGGAAGCTTGATTAATCAAGTTATGCTTGATTTGGCTAGATTGGTTGTTTATGCCATGAGAATAGGTCATGAGTGACTAATCAAGCTCCTCTAATTAGCTCGAGAGTGTAATTAGAGTTCATATCTGCGTGATTTTCTCCTTGTGATCCCCCAATTGTTTCCCCTTGGTTTTGATTGTTGGATTCTTGGATTGAATGTTGGTGAATCCCCTAGTTCTTTTACCCTTATTTTATCTCCTTTACTTGCTTGTTGATTTACTTTGCAAATTTCCTAGTTTATTTAGATTTTAGAATCATTGTTAAACTTTCAAAAAATCCAAAAATTTATTTAGCTCATTGTAGTTAGCTAATTAACTCTTGATTTAACCCCACTTCCTTGTGGATTCGACCCTATACTTTCCCCTATATTGGGTAATTTAGGTTATATTTGGCGAGTGTACCACAACCCGTCAGTGTGGAAGGATGATATACAACATTCAAGGAAGCTCATGGGTGTGTACCAAGATACACTGAGCACTAATGAGAACTAATCCAAGAAAAAATTATTTTCTCACAATCTGAGATGCATTTCAAAAGCAGATGATGGAATTACATGTACATAACTACTGGAGGAGGAAAATAGAACTCGAAAATTACCATCTTTGTGGACCGGTAAGTATTCTAGTTGATTTCTTTGCAAAGCTGCAGATTTACAAAAGTAGAGTATTGATTTATGATCTATTTAACTTGATATTAATGTTAAACTAAAGATAATGTCCATACATGTTACATTTTTGGCTGTACAATAACTACAAACAACCATCTGTTAGCCTAAGATCGAGCAAATATCAATCTTTAATCACAGTTAGAAAACTCTGCATTGCCTAATTTGATAGCAGCTAGAGCACCAACATCGTTTAGATAATTCCAACAGGTTGGTCAAAAGTTTAGATAATTCATGTTAATTTTTCCAATATACTTCATCGTTCTAAAGTTCAGATATTATATTGCTTAAAGTAAGTTGTTTGATGCAAAATATTCTTTTTAGTAAAAAAATCCAACTCCTTCCATTTGGTACAAGGATAATTACAAAGTCATATCTACAACATTGATAAAAGACCAAAATGACAAGGAGGAGAGCGACAAATTTTCGCGAAATAGATTAGAAAATTTACGACCTCGAAAGACAACGACTTCTCAAAGGCATAGATTTCAAAAAGGTAAGCCATCTGCTCATTAGCATCCTCATATTGCACTAGCTAGCTCTTAAGTATGCCAAACCCACTCTCATACACAATTCATATTTACAAACTTTTAAAAAGAAAAACATTTGTCAACCAAAGTTGGGGATATGGGGATATCTAGAGTTCATCCAAAGTTGGGGACTATTCCCAAAAGGTGGTCAAAACTTCAATCATTCATGTAAATTTTTCCAATATACTTCATTGCTCTAAAGATTTTTTTTTTCTGGACAAGTTATACTACATCATATAAACTACATTTCGCTGAAGCCAACCAGCAAATTGAACAAAAAAAATTCCCAAATCTAGCTGTATTAGATGGCATCACAGAGCAATCTATATGTCAAGAAGAACACTAAATTAAAGCCTTCTACGATGCCCTCAACAACTTAAGCTTTTCTAATGGAAAACTAGAGAACTTATAAATGGGGATAAAAAATCCGTTCAATAGTATGATCCTCTAATTCTTAAGCCACATTGTTTAGTTGTGGACTAAAACCAAACAGAGATTTGGAATTTGCTCAATAGCTCAAGTATATGCTCAGTTATTACTTTACCATTAAAAAAACGGATATTAGATTGCTCAAAGTAAGTTGTTTGATACAAAACTATCTTATAAGTAAACACTCCAACTCATTCCATTTGGTATAAGGATAATTACAAAGTCAAATCTACAACTTTGATAAAAGACCAAAATGACAAGCAGGAGAGAGATAAATCTTCCCTAAACAGAATTAGAAGATTTGGGACCTCGAGAGACAACGACTTCCCAAACGCAACAAGATCACCAAAGGAAGCCATAAGCTCATTAGTATCCTCAAATTACACTAGTTAGCTCTTAAGTATGCTAAACCCACTTTCATACACAATCCATATTCACAAACTTTCAACAAGAAAATCATTAGTCAACCAAAATCAAGGCATTATAATAGTCTAAATCTCATTTCTAGTTTATTTTAACTACTCCAACAGCGTAAACTCCATTATTGAACAACCCAGCAAAAAACAGTCATAGGATAAAAAATCAGCACTATATTCAGTAATTCATGTAACATCTCACTAATTAGAATAACACCCAAGTCCATAATCTCTCTTTGACCATTTTGATTAAACCCATAATTCCTAAAATAAGAATCCAAAATTCTCAAGCGACCCATTACATTATCAATTCAAAAAAAACCAATATAAGAAACCACATAATAGCTCGGCGTGTTGGAGAAGAGAACATGCAAAATTTATTGCATAATCAAAGTAAGAGTCAACATCTCGCTAATCGAAATCATTATCACGAGCAGTAGCTGAAACTTCTATTCGATCTACCGAATCAAAACCCTAAAAAATCAAACAAATTAAAGAAGAAGAATAAGGGAGAAAGAGAGAAATATCGATGTTGGAGGAGGGAGGAGAAAAGTGAAGCAGGACAGGGGACCCCATCTATGATGCCAGAGGAGTGGGAAGCCTCCGTGAGCAGCTATAGCACCGAGGAGGGAGAAGATGCAGTGGAAGGGAAGCCACATGTCATCTTTATTCAGTTTCTAATCTTTCGACGTCCACGTTGCAGAACAGGAGCACCGACGGAAGAGCGCGACCGCATGTGAAAGAGAAGCTCCGACGAGAGAACGGCGGCGGAGGGTGAGGAGAGCTGCGAAGAGAGATATGAATGGGGTTTGATAAGGTAATAGAGGGAAAATCGGGTGAATGAGGGGAGAGAGAGAAAAGCTAGGGTTTTGTGTGTATAAGACTAAGTGCGGGAAATTTTCGCTTGTGGTAAGGGAAGAATTAGAAGCTGCGGTTTTAGCATTAACCACGGCCCTTAAATTAAGGGCTACGGTTAGCCCAAAAACCACAACCCTTTATTGATAAAGGGCTACGATTTTTGGGCTAACCGTAGCCCTTAATTTTAAGGGGTGCGTTTTTCATATAATCGCAGCCCTTGCATAGCATCCCTTGGCTTTTTCTTCCTCTAGTGGGCCCTATGGTTTCCCAATATCTAATTAGGTTTATGAGTCTTCCTTCAAAGACTTGTTGAGACTTCTGTAGTTCAAAACATTTTGAAAACCTCTGCAAACTTAAGCACTAAACGCACATTGAAAGAATAGGTGTCTGCAAGAATCCACTCCATTATTACACAGCAAGCATACAACAGTAGAACAAACACTAGCTTTCTGAAGGATTTCTCTGGTTCTAAGTTTCTCCAAAGCTGCTAACCATGAAATGTATCCATGCTTAGGGATACATACTTTACTCCAAACCTAGTGATGCCATGCTATCTTTTGTTGTTCCCCCAGTAAGCCATCTGTAGCCATCTTTAACTGTGTACTCTTTTGAACCATCAAACAACTGGTTAGGAGAGTAGCCCCAGCTTAAAAACATCCTTCATCTTACATATCATTTTCCACCTCAACTTGCACTCTTTGGCGCTTGGTACTCCCACCAAGATGAATCTCTAATGTAAACATTATGAACCCATTGTATCGACAAAACATCCTCCTTTTGAGAGTTTTGCCAAACATACTTTCCAATTGTAGCCTTGTTCCACATAATACAGTCTCTGAAACCCAATCCTCCCATTTTCTTTGGTTTGCACACCCACTCCCATGAAACAGTTGGTGATTTATTAAGGAAAGAGTTCCCCTCCCAAAGAAAAGCTCTTATTTGGATGATTTTAACCAACACATTTTTAGGCAACAAAAAAAATTTGTGCCTAGTAAGTGTGGATACTAAGCAGCACAGCATTAACTAGAACATGTCTAGTAGCATATGACAGGTTCCTAGATGACCAGCACAACGCTCTTTTAAGAATCCTACCAACCAACAAATAACAATCATCCACTTTCAATCTTCTAACTATTATAGGCACACCAATGTACCTAAAAGGGAATGTACCCTTAGTAAACCCAATAGCTTGGAGGATTCTCTGCTGTATATCCTCTTTTAACATTCCCAAAGTACAATGATGTTTTATCATTATTAGCATGAAGCCCTGAAGCTAGGAAAAAGGCTTTCACAGCTCTCACCATCAGGACGATAGAATTAATATCACCTATACAGAAAAGCATTAAGTCATCAACAAAAATTAAATGAGTTAAGTCCAAAGAAGCACACCTGTAATGGTAGCTAAATCCATCTTTCCTGCTCATTTCCTATAAGATCCTTGTGAAATACTCCATAACTACCACAAAAATAAAAGGAGATATAGGGTCTCCTTGCCTGAGCCCTTTTTTCCTTTAAAAAAACCACACATACTCCCATTAATGCTGAGTGAGAAAGAAGGGGTAGAAAGAAAGTTCATAACCCATTTAATGATCTATGCAGGAAATTGAAGCTTATTCAGCATATCTTCAATAAAGCTCCAGTGTACTGAGTCATAAGCTTTCCTCCGGTCCACCTTCATAGTGCATCTAGCTGGCAAACTTTTACTCCTATATTGTTTCATCATATCTTAGCATTTAAGCATATTGTGCATGATCATCCTTTTCTCAACAAATGCACTCTGTGTTTGATCCACAATAGTAACCAGCACCATTTTCAGCCTTGTACACAACATCTTTGATATGATTTTGTATAGCACATTACAGCATGTTGTAGGCCTGAATTGTGTCACATTTTCAGGTTGTTCACACTTAGGGATTAAACACAAGGTTGTATAATTTATTTGCTTAAAAATTCTTCCAGATTGGAAGAAACCAAGCACAGCCTCCACTACAACTATCCCTAAATAAGGCCAAGTAGCTTTATAAAACCCACTTGAGTACCCATCAGGCCCAGCAGCCTTGGTCTCATTAATGTCAAACATAGCCCTTCTCACATCTTCCCCTGAAAATGGGGCACAAAAATCCCTTTGCTGGTCCATTGTCACCACAGCTCCTGCATTCACACCACTCATACTAATAGGCTTCACATTTTCATCAGCAGTACCAAGCAATCTCTCATAGTTTTGAATAAAAGCTCTTTCAATATCCTTAACTTCTTCTTGCCATTCACTTTCAATATTCTTCACCCTAGCCACATGATTATGCAACCTTCAGTTCCTTAGGCATGCATGGAAATATTAAGTGTTCTCATCTACTCCCTTCAGCCACTCAGCCTTCACTTTGTGCTTCAAAAACACATTCTAGCCTTGTTTAGCTTGTTGTACTCCTGTAAAGCTATCTCTTCTGACTAATGAAGCTGATAATTGGTTTATATAATTGGTTTTTTTATAGTTTTTAAATAGTTTTTATGATAGCTTTTAGATGAGTTTAGGCTAAATTTCTTCCATTTTCTTCTTTTTGTTCATTTTTCCTCCTTTGTGCTCTTTCTTTGGGTGCTTGATTCCAGTTCAGGATTTGGGAACATGCTTGGAGGACCTATGCAAAAACCCGAGGCAAGGCATTGAAGAAACGGGGCATCAAAGGGCATGAAAGAAGAGAAAAAGGAGGGAAGGAGACTGACTCGAGGGCCCGGGTCAGTCCAGGCTGCAGCAAGAGTGCTTCCTCATCATGCGACTTGCTCGGATTGCTAAGTGACCTGCCCGGGTCTGCTGACCAAGGGATCGGGTTCACTTGAACAGCCCGGGTCAGATTTTGAGAGTCCCCACTTCGTTCCTGATCGCATGACCCGCCCTGGTCAGGTCCACCCGAGCACTCGGGTCGGGTCACCCGCCCTAGTCGGGGTATTTTTCAGAATCTATTTATTTGCTTTGATGCTTTTGTACAGAGGCTTTATTGTAAATTAACCTTGTTTTAGTTTTAGGACTATATAAGAGGAACTTATCTTATTTTAGGTTAAGCAATTTTATTTTCAGATTAGAGAGATTAAATCTTGTTTAACATTCAAACTTTACAACCTTAGGAGAGAGAAAGTTGAGGTTTGAAGCTTCTAAACTCCATTTTCACATTTATGCAAGCTTAAAAGTTGGTAATTTCTTGTTTATTTCATCTTTTTCTTTCCTAGACTTGTTGATTGTCATTGTTTTGTTGTTTAAATCTTGTTTATTAGTTGTTGATTTTCCCCTTTTCTCTTTCCTCCATGGTTATGGTGATGAAGTTATTTCAAGTTTTGTGTTGCTTTATTTCCATGATGTGTGAGTAGTTTTATTACTAGGGGAAGGGATGTAACCTTCATTTACTCTTTGGATCCTAAATCTAAGTTAGGGGGTTAACATTTGGGGTTGAACTTGGTGATCAAACTTGCTTGATTTGGTTTGTTTGGTGCTTAATCACCACTTGACTTGCATATTAGGAATTCCTAGTGAATTGAAGGATGGAGAGATGAAGCTAGGAGTAAACTAAGTTTGGTTGCTAGACTAGGATCTCCATGAAAATAGGTTTTTACCTAGTTTAGGGAAGCTTGATTAATAGATTTACCTCATTGTAATTAGCGAATTAACCTTACTTCCTTGTGGATTCGACCCTATATTTACCTTATCTTGGGTAATTTAGGTTATATTTGGAGAGTTTACAATGACCAGTCAAATTTTGGCGCTGTTGTCGGGGAAGTAGCGGTTAACATTGGCTACTTGGTTAGTTTTGGGACTAAATTGTTTTTTTCCTTATTTTGGTGTGTTTACCTCTTGGATGTTTTTACTAATATTCTCCTTAGCTTTGTTGGTTGCATGTCAAGATGATTGAGGGGTGATCCAACCATCCCCATTGATCATAACCTTGAAAATACATTGAGGCAATTAAGGAGAATCTTTAGGGAACCCACGGTCCAACCTTCGATTGTTGACTAACCGGGTTTTGAGTAAGAGTCGTCTATCTCCTTTACTTCTAGCAATATGGGGGATGAAACTCCTAGAGCATTATGGGACTTTGGAAATCTCGAGGCCTTTCAACTCAAAAATGGAATTCGCCACCCAACTACCTCCGCTAACTTCGAATTTTCTCTGCATTTGATTCACATGATCAAACAAGAGCCCTATGGGGGTATGACTCATGAGTGCCGTCTTGAGCACTTGGCTAATTTTTCGGAGTTATGTGCCACGGTGAAGCAAAACAATGTGAGTCAAGAGTTTGTGAGGCTCAACCTATTTCACTTCTCTCTTGTGGGAAAGGCCAAGAAATGGTTGCAATCCATTCTGGAAGACTCTTTGAATACTTGGGCACAAGTAACCGGGCTTTTGTGGATGAATTCTTGATGTGAAATAGAAGTGTTAGTTATGTATAGTTCTAGTTCTGTTAAAATTCTATGTAATTTAGATATTTAATTCCTAGTTTGTTAATAATATCATTTGCATTAGGACTTTATTTTGATTAGAGAGTTTGATTTACATTAGGAGTCTAGTTACTTAGCATGTGGGTATTTCACCTTAGGCGTGTAACTAAGAGATAGATTTGTTAGTTTGTTTTCAATTATCCTTTATGCTTTATATTTTCTAGTTGATGTAGGTTTTTTTGTAACCTATAAATATTTTCATTCGGTCATTAATAAAAAAAAGTTTGAGTTTTTGAGTTTAATTCGTGTGAATTAATAGTTTCTGGAGAGAATCCAACCCGTTTCAGGAGTGAATCCACAAAACCAGTTGAATCTTTGATTTGGATTAATTGAAGTTCATCATATCCCTTGTTACTATTCGAATTTCTTGTTGAAATACATCAACATTTCGATTCTTGCTATTAATTTTCAATAAAGTTTCAATCTTTAATCTACAAAAAGCCACTAAACTACATAAAGAGCCTAAATTTCGTGTTTCTTGTTTCAAGATCCACATCAATTCTATTCTCAAGAGAAGACCTCTGAAGCTAGGAGGAAGATGGATAATTTCACCCAAGAGGAGGATGAGAAATTATATGGAGCTTGGGATAGGTTTAAGGACCTTCAAAGATATTGTCCTCACCATGGTTATAGTCAATGGATGCTTATGCAAAGCTTCTATGATGATCTTCTTGCTATGACCCATGCAAGCTTGATTCGAGTGCGGGAGGCCAACTAACAAAGCTTTCGGTTGACAATATTGAGCCTACAATTGAAGAGGTAGTAAGATACTACTCTTGGTGGAATTCTACTAGAACCGCAAACAAGAAGAACGCAAGCAAAGGCATGTATGAACTTGATGACATGCATTGGCCACATTAATGCAAAACTTGATACCCTTGCAAAGAAGTTGGAAAAGGTAAGCTTGGCATCTCTTAGCCAAGGCACTTCCCAAGCTTTTTCTTGCGAAATTTGTGGTGGTCTGGTGGATCGAACCATGCTAGTTCTTATTGTGGTGGGTCTATGGACCACATTGCATGGGTGAATTCTAGAGGCGAGGGAAATCCTAATTTTAATAATCAAGGAAGATAGAACAATAATCCAAGTGGTGGATGGAAGAATCCTCAACAACTCCAACCTTACCATGCCTCAAATAGACCACCCGGATTCCATAACCCCCAACAAGCATTCACACAACCATCCCCTCGAGCTCCCTTTCAACGAAACCAACCCAAACAATCTTCCCTAGAATCCACTCTCCAACTTTTCCTAGCCCAACAAACAAAAACGAGATAATGATAGGAAGTTTGGAGAGATAAACACTTCCCTCCAATAAATGAATGCTCACAACAAGATAATTGAGACACAACTTGCTCAAGAGGCTCAACAAGTAAGCAAAAACTCCTCAAATTCTTCTACCCAACTTCCTAGCCAACCAATCATTCCAGAGCAAGCTAAAGCCATCACTTTGAGATTCGGGGCTCACTGTGATGGTCCGAAGATTTCCACTCTTGATGATGCTAACCCCTCCAAGGACAGTGAGAATGTGGATATTGGAGTGGATAAAGAGGTTGAACATGTCATTGTGGAAGACATTCATGAAGATGGGACTCCGATAGTTGTTGAACCAGAAACATCAAGCAAAAAGCCTCCTCCAAAGCTACACTCCTCCAGTTCCATATCCTCAAATGTTAGCAAAGAAGCACTTCAATGACAAATTTGTTATGTTTCTTGAGGTAATGAAAAGGTTTACAAGTTCATATTCCATTTCTCCAAGCTATGGCTCAAATTCTCACATATGCCAAGTTTCTAAATGAACTTCTTTTTAACAAGTCCAAACTTGAAGAAATTTCCACCATTGCTCTCACCGCCGAAGTTAGTGAGGTCCTCCAAAACAAGCTCCGCAAAAAGCTTGAAGATCCGGGGTCCATACCCTTGAGAATTGGAGATTTGGAGCCAAAGAGATCATTGGTCGATCTTGGGGCTAGTGTAATCCTGATGCCACTCTCCATTGCAAAGAATCTCAACTTTGAGCTTAAACCCACAAGAAGAGTGATACAACTAGCGGACCGCTCGGTTATAGTGTCCGTTGGAGAATTAGAGGATGTTCCGGTGCAAGTTGGGAGAGTCTTTATTCCTCGTGACTTTGTAGTGACATAGATGGAAGAAGATTCCCAAGTACCCCTTATATTAGGAAGGCCTTTCTTGAAAACGGTCGGAGTACTAGCTGATATGAAGAGAGATGTAATGACATTGAGAGTTGGAGATGAGAAGATTCTCTTTCAACAAGAGCATGAAAGCTCCTATTATGGAATAAGTACATCGGATCGATACCCTTGAGAAAGAAGTTTTAAGCCTAAGGGTTTTGGTTGAAGCAATGGATCCTCTTGAAGATGTGCTCCTAAGGGAAGAACAAGAAAAAGAGGGTGAAGCTTGGCACCTCAAGCAAGCCATGGACAAAGCACCAATCTACCAACCTACTCATGCAAGCTTCGAGGTTTTGGAGGCTTCATTAGAATAAGAGAAGAGGACTACGCATCCTCCTACATGTGAGTTAAAACCGTGATTGTCAATTCTTGGAGATAATGAGACTTACACCGTGATTGTCAATTCTACACTAAATGGTCCTTCTCTTGATAAAATTCTTTGTGTTCTAAAACAACATCGAAGTGCCATTGGGTATACAGTTGATGATCTCACGGGTCTAAGTCCCACCTAGTGTATGCATCGAATTCATTTGGATGATGGTCAAGCCTCCTCTACTGAGCCGCAGTGAAGGCTAAATCCTAACATGAAGAAAGTGGTAAAAATGGAAGTTTTGAAACTTCTTGAGGCTGGGATAATCTACCATATCTCGGATAGTAGGTGGGTTAGTCTCGTCCAAGTTGTTCCAAAAAAAGGAGGAATGACCGTCATTAAGAATGACAAAGGTGAGCTTATCTCCACAAGATCGGTCACCGGGTGGCGAATGTGTATTGATTATCGTAGGTTGAATAAGGCTACCCGGAAAGGTCATTTCCCCCTCCCTTTTATTGACTAAATGCTTGAAAGATTGGCGGGTCATACCCACTTTTGCTTTTTGGATGGTTATTCAGGGTTCTTTCGAATCGCCATTCACCCTGATGACCAACAGAAGACAACATTCACATGTCCATTTGACACTTTCGCTTATTGAAGGATGCTAGTTGGATTGTGTAATGCTCCTTCCACTTTCCAAAGGTGTATGACCGCCATTATTTCGAACATGCTTGAATCAACCATAGAAGTCTTCATAGATGACTTCTCCGTGGTAGGTTCCTCTTTTGACATTTGTCTCTCCAACCTGCAAAAGGTTTTGGATAGATGTCAAAAGATGAATCTTGTTTTTAGTTGGGAAAAATGTCATTTTATGGTTGAAGATGGCATAGTCCATGGTCATAACATCTCTAAAAAAGGGATTGAGGTGGATAGTGCAAAAATTGAGGTTATTGAGAAATTGCCTCCCCCAACTTCGGTGAAGGGAGTGAGATCATTCCTTGGGCATGCGGGCTTTTATCGCCGCTTTATCAAAGATTCCTCAAAAATCTCAAAGCCCCTATTCAATTTGCTTCAAAAAGACATTGAATTGAATTTAAATTTGACAAAGATTGCATGCATGCTTTTGAAACTCTAAAAAAGGCCCTAATTTTCGCTCCCATAGTGCAAGCTCCGGATTGGAGCTTGCCTTTTGAACTAATGTATGATGCTAGTGATAGCGCAATGAGAGCCATTTTAGGACAAAGAAAAGAAGGAACTCCTAGCAATTGTGTTTGCTTTTGACATGTTTCGGTCATATCTTGTGTACTCCAAGGTGGTGGTATACACGGATCATGCGGCTACCAAGTACCTCATGACCAAGAAGGATGCCAAGCCTCGTTTAATGAGGTGGATTCACATTGAAATGACAACATAGCACATTAATTAGTACACATACCAGGAATGATTGCCCTTGCAACAGATTGCAATAACTTTTTGCTTCGAGTCACATGTCTTTTTGATTGATAAGAATTGCTTACCGGAATAGAAGTTATCGTGCTTGTGGATTCGTTTGTTTTCCCTGTTGTATATATGTCTAGTATATATGTTATTTCAAAACGACTTCATAGCAATAATGTTAATACTATGTCCTTAAATTAGAACACATTTAATTTTCTGATTCCAGTACCTTCATTAATGTTCTCTTGTGATAATAACTTTCTCTTCATTCTGGATAACTTTGATGTTGATTGGCTCTCTAAAAATAATGAACATTATTTGTTAACGAAAATATGTATGTATTTAGCATCATAAAAGAGACATTTAATATTGTATATGGAATACAACAAAAGTTATATTTTCACATCATTAAAATAAATTGAAAGAAAAATTATAATAAAAGTATAACCTCATGTTACCAGTTGAGATTAGAGGTATGTAGTTGTTGATTGAATTATTAACGATAGGACTTCTAGAGTTCGATTGAAAACCTAAACAAAATAGACGTACTTATTACTTATAACATACTGTCACTATATATTGTTAGTATGGATATAAAATATGAAGCAACATTATCTTCAATACATTACCATAAGAGTGACAAAGAGTGGATAACCCAAGTGAATTTTGAACATTACTGCCTTGCTGACTCTGAAAATCTGGTGATATTTTATTATGTTTGCTTGAGAATATAAGCATTCGTTTCTGTCTTGCACGCTTCTGTTCGAGTTTCTTCATCTCCAAGTAATTGAATGATTCTGCATTTACTTAAAAAATATGCGAAAAACTTTTTTGTAATGATTATGTATTTAAACATATATAAGCATATATAGAAAATCAAAGTATTTTAGTAAATACTATTATTACAAAAGCATGCTAATATAATGAATTGTAATTTAGAGACAAAATAAATCAATATTACAATATTTTAATAATTAATTCAGCAATGTAATTTAATTAACTTTAAAATAATAATTTCTATTTACAAACTAATTAAAATTTAAAGAAAAAAGTCAATTACATACATAAGTATTGTAATAGTTTTACAAAAAATAAATAATTATACCCTAACTCAGTCCATGTATGTATATAAGTTGGCCCATACTAAGCCCGTTAGTAACTCCTAAATTATTTTAAGAGCTAATTATACCATTCCAACCATGTTAGCCCATAAATTAAAATACATGCATAAGTATTTTAAAGAAAAAATACATACAAATAACCATGTTAGCCCAACTAAGTCCCTGCATGTTAATTCCATATACATTAGTTCTTAAAATCTATAGAAAAAGTAAAATACATGCATAAGTATTGTAATATTTTTACAAAATAATAAATAATTATATCATAATTCAATCCAAGAAAGTATCTTAAGTTGGTCCATATTAATCCCATTATTAGCTCCTTAACTACTTTACGAACTAATTATACCTAACCATGTGAACCCATTACTTATATTTTTTTGCATTTCAATGCCCATTAGCTAACAAATATAAACTTAATTATAAAGGGCTTATATTTTGTCCACTACTTACAAAGGCCTGAATAATTACAAAGTCCCATTACTTATCTCTTTCTCCCTTAATATATTTCTCTCACTATTTCTCTTCTTTTCTCCCTCTTACTCGGTTGATTTTAATAACCCTTAAACCAATCTCTTAAATTCTCCCTATTTTACTACCCTCCTCAAATCTCTTAATTTCTCTAAATAAGCCTCCAACTTCTTCCCTCTAACTCACTCACTCTATATCTCTTCGTCTCTATCTCTCTCTCTCTCTCTCTCTCTCTCTCCTCTACTGTAATCTAACCAACTAAAAATTCTTATTTTCACAACAAATATAATTTTCATAATCTACAAATTTTCATATATATTATTCGAGATATATGAAAGAGGAAACAACAAATAAAGGTTGAATTTTTCAGATTTATTATTCAAGATATATATAATAGGAGAATTTTGAATGACTGATTTTGGGAACAATTATATGAACAATTATATGAATGAGTTTTGAAGGAGAAGAAATGGAGGTTTTTTTCAACAATTCGAGAAGAAATGGAGGTTTTAGGCTCGAAAACAACAAATCAAGAATTATCATCCATCGAACCTTGCATGTAGATATTTTTACGTTTTTTCTACTTTTTCAATTGTATAACACCGAAACTAATATATGGTTAATATAGTTATTGTTTTATTCTGAAATTATATTTTGATTGTTGTAGATCTAGTGAATTTAATATGTTTGTGGAAATTAAGTTTGCATTTTTTTTGTAAAAAATAATTTATTCCTTTTGTGTGGGTAAATCTGACACATGCAATAGTAAAAGATAAAAATTTGAATTATTTGTCTATTTTTTTGTCGTTCCGAATTGCATGCAAAATTTGTGTAATATGTCCTTATTGTAAATATTGATTTTTTATTAACATAATTATGTAATTCTTATAGATCTTCTATTTTTTTGTATTTATCCGTAAATTGGAAAAATGAATTCGTCCTTTATATTAAAATTTTGAATAATATCATTAAAAAATAGTTTATTTGGTCTGGCTAAATATGGTACATATAATTTTAATCAATTTTATTACTTTGTAATAAAATTAAACTATTTTCATATGAAGTAAAAAAATAAAAATTGTGTACAAATATATTGATAGTAATATAAAATTATTAAAAAGCTTGCCAAGATCATAAAACAAATTCGCATATATCGTAAAAATGTTTTTTATATCTAAACTGGTAAGAAATTAGTGAATGATGTTTATTTATTTTTTGTAAAAAAAATGTTTTAATTGTAAGTGTAAATTAGTAGAATATCGTAAATATGTTTGTGAAATTCAAGAAAATTTTAATTTTATCATCCTAAGGTCAATAGTTATTCAAGTTATGCACTCTACAGTTTAGCCGGCCTTAAGATGTGTTTAAGGATAGCTTGCTCTTATATATTGGTTCCCTGCAAACTTATATCTGTTGTAAACATTGCACAAAAAGTATGATCAAAGATTTTGATAAACCTCCATGTTTATAGATTGGTTTAAATTAGGTGGCATTCTGAAAACTTCAGGCTTATCTTTGATGTTGAATTAGATAACACTTTTCTTTCTTAAGTTTTATGTTATTGTAAATTACTGTATGTGTGTATGGAAGTATGGAACTAATTGGCAACATGCATATGTTTGTATGGAACTCATTGTTTGTATTGCCTTATTTGCCTTGTCCTTGATTTAATTGCTATTATGTCTTTATACGAAATTCAAGTGTTGTAGTTCAAGAGTTGAATTTCAAAAGTTCATTGATTAATGTAGTCTTCTGGATAATAATCAGTTTATGTGAGTTCTCTTAATCTTACTATCAATCACTATGTGTAAGTGCAAGACCAATAGATAAGACGACTTAAGTTGGCTAATCTGCAAATATAAATTGAACTTGAGTTGATTCATGATAAGACCAATATATTGTTAGTTATTGCCTATATAGTGGGTAAACAACAATTTTTTCTAATTTTTAGGTCTTTTAACTTATAATTTTGGCATATTCAATGAAGATTGAGTGCAATATCTTGATTATACGTGTTTGTAGAATCTTATGATTCTACGATTCGATTTAACGATTCGGTTCTAAAGGTCATTACCGATTCAAACTAAAATCTCGATTTTAACAACTTTGGATTCATCAATCTTTCATTTGGTCACAAACTTTACTCATAATCTTTAATGGAAGATTATTATCTAACTCTTCCTCATCTGATTAACAATGGTTTTTCTATAGATAAGAAATGAATACTGCAACTTAGAATCTTATAGATTAAGCTGAATTTAAAGTTATTATCTATCTTGCGTAGCTATTTTCTTTTACTACCCCTTCTAATTTAAAAAGTTGCGAACCTATAGTTTGAGGTGACTTTGATGTCATTAGTGCAAGTCAATTACGCTCACCTTTCACATAGCAGGTAATTTTTTATAAGTTATGTATGACTGTCATGTGAATGACATTATCTATATGAGGTCTATTGTGAAATTCAAGAACATGTTAATTTTATCATACTAAGGACAATAGTTATAGATAGTTAGATGTTGAACATATTCATAATCGTTCATAATGATTTTATCAATTTCCAATGTACTTGATTTTCTAAGCTTGAATTCTATATATTGTACTTTTCAATATGTTAGTTAATTAATGTTCACTATTTTAGGGGAATTAATATGTTCACTATTTTAAAGGAAATTAATATGTTAAAATAACGGTTTTTTTCACCAACTACCCCTGTGGTATTTCAAAACTCATGGGGTACCCCTATTTTTTGAAAAATGCACCAGGTACCCTTACTATTTCAACAAAATGCATGAAATGCCCTTAATGACAAACGGCGTCAAGATTCTGTTAGCCATTAATCCTAATTAACCCTTCTTATCCTAATTAAGCCCTCTAATCCTAACCCCAAAACCCTAACTCTAACCCCTAACCCCCTAACACCTAACCCCCACCCTAAACCCTAACCCTAACCACCCAACCACCACAACCCCCCACCTCGGTCCTCCCACCCCTTCACCCACCCCCGCAGCCCACCCCCCCCTCCCTCACCCCGTAGCCGACCCTCCCCCCTACCCCCTGCTTCCCCCAGCCCCCTCCCGCACCCCCCCCCCATCACTCCTCTCTCAAACCCTCAATTCTCTCTCTCCTCGCAGCTTTGCGGGCTTCCCTTAGCTAGTCGCCTCTCCATTCATTCGTGGTTCTCCCTCCTCTGTTCGTGTTGCATCTGCCGCTACTACTCGTCGGTGTAGCTGCCGCCGTTATTACTACCGCATGACAAAGGAGATAGCGGACCAGCGAGTAGTAGCGATGGTGATGGACTATTTAATGATGGGAGCTGCGGGGGGGTACGGGAGGGGGCTGAGTGGGGTAGGGGATGTTAGGCTACGAGGGGTGGGGATTGTTGGGCTACGGGGGATGGGGGAGGGGGCATGGGCTGAAGGGGTATGAGGGTAGGGGGGTTGTGGTGGTTCGATGGTTAGGGTTAGGAGTTAGGGTTCAAGGGTTTAATTAAGGTTAGAGGGCTTAATTAGGGTTAATGACTAACGAAAACTTGACGCCGTTAGTAATTAAGGGCATTTTGTGCATTTTGTTGAAATAGTAAGGTTACCTGGTGTATTTTTTAAACAATAGGGGCACCCCATGAATTTTCAAATACCACAGGGATACCTAGTGAAAAAACCGTTAAAAAAATTATGGGAAGTTGACTAATTTTCATTTTAATTTTTTTATGGGATTATTTATGTAGCTTTGTCTCATACTAATTGAATATGAGTTTTGCCTAATCAAATAACTGGTCATATAGTTAAATTGAAAATTGTTATTTTCTGGTTGTTTTATGTCTTATAATTCTTGCATATATCTGTACAATTTATTTGTGATACTCATAGTAACTTATATTGTTTTTTTATGTTGCTTACATCAAATGAAATGCACGAAATATGAAAATTATTCAAATATGGAGATCATTTGAAAAGTTTGAAGTCTGGGTAAATAAACTTTCATACTATCATATAAAAATTATAATTACAACTAATAAAATTAAGATATATATATATATATATACTTCCAGTAAGGCACAATATATACAATGTTATTATTTCGTATATGTTTGTTATGTTTAGTAGGATAAGTGTTAGTAATTGTTATCTAATATATCCAGCTATTACAATACATTAGCTAAGAGGATTCACATGTTTCATCTATTATAACCCATTCTAATCCTCATTTTTATTAAAGTAAAGAACAATATACCATTATTTTCTTGAGGAAAGTTGTTTCTCTTTTTGGCCAAAATGTATTTTCTCTTTTGCCTAGCTGATTTTGATGCTTCATCGAGTGCATGGCCATGACAACTTGTAATACCTGAATTTTGTGTATCAAATGTTATTGTTGACCTTGATATAACTTCAATAATTTATAAGAAAAAAAAGTTAGAATAATTATATGGAACAATACTTTTTCAAGTACAAATCATTTAACAATGTTGTAATAGTTTAGTACATTGATTTGATTGAAAATATGGAAAATAAATTACCATTAGATATGTCTCCCAAAGGTGATCGACACTCATTAAGGTTCCCATTAGACACAATTGATAAAGTAGATTCTTTAGAAGAATATGTCATTCTTGTAACAAACATTGTAGTAATAAATAAGTGACAACATATATGTTGTAACCTAAAAATAAAGGGCTAACAAACAGACACGTGGACCAATCAGAAGCGTCAACATGTCCCAGAAAAGGGAGGAAAGCTTCGTATTTTTTAAGGGTTTTTACTCCTTAAAAGATAAAGGCCCACTTTTGGCCTGAAGGAATAATTAGAGCCCAACTCCAAAAAACTGCTGCATATGATAGGCTAATATTCAGCCACCAATCATTATCTGCCACGTGTCACAATCTGATTGTTTAGCCAATCAAGTACCCCTATTTTAGGGTGACATCAAATGGCAGCTCCCATATTCCAAACACGATAAATAGTCTCCTCAAAATTAGGTAAAAGGTAGCTCATTGAGCAGTGTGCCATTACTCTGCTAAAATATTCTCTCTAACTTTCGCTCTCTATCTCTACCCTTTTTCCATACCTGATAACTAACTTAAGCTTCGGAGGAGAAACCACCACCTAAACCTCCCGAGTTGGTTCCTTTTTCTACAGGTTCGGAGAACGGAGCTCAGGTTCGGAGTGTGGAATTTAGGAATCGTTGCACAAGTCTCTATAAAAAACATTTTGAAGAATTAAGTTGCTTGTCCAACAAGTAGATAAACATAACATTTGGCGCCGTCTGTGGGGAGACGCAAAGATAACTGATTGTCACTCGTCCAACATAGCTAGAAATCGCAGTTTTCAGATTCGAGTAGAAGACAAGGGAGATGATGAGCGACCACCTCGAGGGAGGGACAGACCTCCGACCATTATTCATGTTCCTAGTCAAAATCAAGTACCTATTATCCAAGAAAACCTTAAACGTCCGGTGACCACTGCTCATCTGGAAAATGCCTTAAATGACTTCCAAAGTATGGGATTTGGTTCTCAGGAAGATGAAAGTTGTAGGAAGAGCTAATGAACTAGGTAAGCTGACACCATATTGGAAAGGTCCTTCCTGATTGTCCAAGAAGTAAGAAGCAGAACCTTTTGTCTCCATGATATTGTTGGACGACCAATACAACGGACTTGGAATTCAGACACTCTAAAGAAGTACCACATCTTATCCAAATCAATACACAACAATGCTAGAACTCGGTAATCAGAAAAAGAGCCACGACACAAAAAGAGAATTAGGAATGTATACTTGTACCTTGGTAGTTTGCCAAGCAAAATTCATATAATACAATTTCTACTTTTTCCCTATATATATGATTGTTTCTCTATTTTACTTAAGTCATTCACTTTAGGGCAATTTTGTTTTTTTACCACCAGTTAATCCAGTGGTCTTAAAGTGACATTAACTGAGATAAAAATTGAAGAAACCAATAACGTCCAAAAAAGAAATAAGCTAAAAGAACGAGTCACGTCAGCAAGTGATAAGCATTCTTCTGACGCACATCGATTCCTCAAGGAGGCCAACCAAAGAGTAATAAACCATATCAAAGGTGAATTACTTAAATAAGCATGGTCAGCCAAATTGTGATAATCCCTAGTAAGGGAAACATTGTTGTCTCATAAAGGAAGCCGGCCTGAAATAAGCACACCATAGTAAAGGTGTCTTAATTTCAAAAGTAATGTCAGCCAAGTAGTAATAGCCCTAGTAAGGGAATCATTACTACAAGACGAACACTACCTTCTAAAAGAAGCCGATCAGGAAATGGTAAGCTCATAAAAGTAATCATATCCCACAAGGTTGGAAAGTGTGTTTATTTCAAAAAGACAAACTATCTAAGCTCGTCCAGGTTGAGAGTCATACAGAAGTTCGGCCTATGGTGGTCGTTTTCCTTCTTGGAACACAACTCGTCTAGAATGTCATGACGAGCTCAGTCCCAAGAAGGGTGGAAATAACCAAGCCTTAGAACTTCTAAGACACTCATATGGACGAGTTCCTTTTGACTTGGACATATTTGTTGAAAAAAAATTCAATAGTCGTCCTGAATTTAGGACGAGTTCCATTTGAACCTGGGCATATTTGTTCAAAGAATTCAATAGTCGTCCAGAATTTGGGACGAGTTCCGTTTGCACTTTGACTTATTTGTTCAAAGAATTCAACAGTTGTCCAGAATTTAGGACGATTTTCATTTGAACTTTGACTTATTTGTTGAAAGATTCAATAATCGTCCATAATTTCGGACGAGTTCCATTTGAACTTGGGCATATTGTTTAAAGTTCAATGATCACCCAGATTATAGGACGAGTTCCTTTTGACTTGGAGATATTTGTTCAAAGAATTCAATAGTCGTCCCGAATTTAGGACGAGTTTCGTTTGAACTTTGACTTATTTGTTCAAAGAATTCAATTGTCATTCAGAATTTAGCACTAGTTCCATTTGAACTTGGGCATATTTGTTCAAAGATCCAATAATCGTCCAGAATTTAGGACGAGTTCCTTTTGAACTTTGACTTATTTGTTCAAAGATTCGATAATCGTCCATAATATAGGACGAGTTCCATTTGAACTTGGGCATATTTGTTTAAAGTTCAATGATCGTCCAGATTATAGGACGAGTTTCTTTTGTACTTGGCATATTTGTTAAAGTTCATTAATCAACCAGCTTTTAGGACAACCTCTCTTTAACTTAGCATATTTAGTCAAGATGAAGTAATCGTCCATAATTTCAGCAAATGCTTGATGGTTAGTCCAAAAACAAATATTGTTAGACGAATGAAGTTGGACGAAAGCAGTTCTGTAACAAAAAGTTCTCCATTGATAAAAAGCAAGGGTTACGAACTAATCTAAAAACCAAAAAGCAAAAGAAGACCTAAGCTAATCCTAGCTACAATGAGAGGAGTCAGCCAAGATACAACAGCATTGATAGCAGAGAGCTATTTACTCTATTCGGCTGGGGCGGTATCTTGGCCGTTAGCTTCCTCAAGGGTCTCTTGGCCGTCCAACTGATCCTCATGATTCTCTTCATCCTCCGCCTCTTCTTCGTCTAAATCAGAGAAGGTAGGGGAAGTTTCAGCATTAATTTCTGCCCTGTGCAGATCTTGCTGAAAGAGCAAGCAACGTTCAAAGCGAGAAACATCATTAGGCTCAACCATCATTTCAAAGGCTTTTAGAGCCCAACCCTTGGAGGTCTCCACAACGTCAAGCAGGGCCTCTTTGACATCATTGAAAGATTAAGCTGCTTCCTCCTTCAAAAGAGCATTTTCCTCGACCAGCTTGAAGTTCTCCTTTCGGATCTCAGCAGCGGTTAAAAGGGCGGTGTTCCTCTCCCCCTTGAGGTCGGCAGATATGGTGTCCATGGCCAGCTTCCATTTTTCTTTGTCTTTGAGTACCTCATTGTTTTTAATGAGGTACTGCTGGTTGCTGGACTCCATAGTGGCCAGACGAATTTCCCAGGCTTCCCGGAATTGACGATCAAGGGTCTCTAGCATCTGACAATCATGGATGGCCTTATCCCCGGCCATTGTAGCTTGGTGGCCAAGCTGTTTCTTCTCTTTTCTCAGCTCTCTCACCCAATCTTCAGTAATCATGCCGTGAGCAAAGAGTTGTATGGACGAAGAATAAAGCAAAGTCAATAGACGAGTTAAAATTGATGAAAATAGTACAAGTCAAAAACTAGAACAGCAAAAGTAAGAGATTTACCTCAGTAGAAAGTTGAGATATGTAGCCAACCTTCCCAGACGATGCCCACCTTACGCCCTTGAAGTAGGACTCAGGGTAGCATTTGAATAGCTCCTGTTTGAGCTTGTCCCTTTCTGCCCTAGACATCTTGGTAAATGCCTGAGAGGACTCATCGTTTGAGTCAGCAACAAGAGCGGCAGGCTCTGCATAGGGGCCCTTGTCCTTATCTGAAAAATTGGAGGGGTCAATTCTCTTGACTGGAAGAACGATTACAAGTTTGTTGGACGGACTCATCGGATGTCCACCAACTCGCAACGTCCGAACTACATTTGAGTAGTATGACTCACCCGAAGATAAGGACGCAGATCTGTAGGATGGTGGCATCTGAACCACCAACTGAGCGACCGGCTCGTTGAAGGCCGATCCTTCCTTGTCAGCTGTGTCCGGCTGAATCTCCGTAATACCAGTCATTTCAAGGTAGTTCTCAGTCTGAACAGACGCGTCCGGCTGATTCACAAGAAGGAGGGTGGAGATGTGCCCCTTCTCTCCCAAAACGGTGGATGAGTCATCCACCTTCAAAGACTTACCCCACTGGAGGTGGACGAGACTCGTCCCCCGTCCTCAGACTGACGGGGGTAACTTTGCGAATGGACGAGCTTGTCCGTTCAGTCTTATTCTTGGCTGTGAAGTCTTTGGATTTTTCGTGCGGGGGAGGATTCCCGACTGTTGACTGCCTTTTCTTGGACGTAGCTGATTTCCCAGCTAACGTCTTTGAAGTTGGGGCAATCTCCTGCAAAAAGAAAGATAGATGTTAGAAGAAGATCGTCAAAACAAAGCATTAACAAATTGACCTATTTTTGGACGCATACTACTTGCTCAAGGAAGCCGGCCAGAATGGTCGTTACCCTTATAAGAAGATGTATGGTCCAATTGAATAGCTGGAGGAAGGATACATTGCTCTGGAATTTTGGACAATGATTATCCATTTAAGAGGATCTTCGTCTAGGAAAAAGATAAAATAAGTTTTGGACGAAGACCATTCGCTGAAGGAAGCCGGCCAGGCATAGCCATCCTTCTTCTATGACAGACCTTCGTCCGAAGGCATTACAGACAAGGATCTTCGTCTAGAAATATTAAGAAGACGAGGTTTCCAAGAAGAACGGTCAAGGCTAGCCGCTTTGCTTCAAGGATAGACCTCCGTCCAAACATTTCAGGATGAACATCCAAGGATTAATCATCCAACTACAAGAAAAAAACAATATATATATATATATATATATATATATATATATATATATATATATATATATATATATATATATATATAAATTATCAGCCCTCTGTTCTGGCCCCGTCTTGGAGTACTCCTTCCACAGGTTTACACTAAATTTCGACATGTCTATGTCGCCTCTTCAAGATTTGCGTAGGAGTGCTCTAGCCGCTTCTGCAAAAAAAAAAAAAAAAAAAAAAAAAAACGCAAGTTGGTTAATACACAAATACTTTGGACGGGGCATTTTACTTAGAGATTTGAAGATTCACCTTTATCTCCGGCCAACCGCAAAACAGCGGCGACCAAGAAGTTGGCGTCAAAAAACATTTCCTTTAAAGGAATCCAGTTAGCTGGCCCTTTAATAGTTGGAAGTTTTGATTTAGAATATTCAGCTATTCTAAAGTATTCCACCACCTTGTCATCAAATCTATCTTCCAAATCCAAGATAGATGCTCCTCGTCCGGTGTTCGTCGCTGCCCGGTTGTGGTAGTGATAATGCCCGACAATGTCTTTGCTAGGAGCCCTAACGAAGATGAAGTTGGCCTTCCAGTCATGCATCTTTGAGGGTTTATCCCAAGTAGTGATAAATCCGGCACGATTACAGACGCTGAACCAAGCCCCATCCACTGTTTTAGGAACTTTAGATACATAGTGTATCTGGGTGAAGCAGGTAAAGGAGTTAGGCGCGCAATTCGCAGATGGCTATGAAAGTAAGAATATTGTGCCAGGCATTTGGCTCCAGCTGGTTATGGCCGATGTTGTAATGCTTTACCACTTGATCAATAAATTCATGGAGGGGAAATCTCAATCCGGCATCCAAAGCCAGCTTATAACCGGGAAAGTGACCCTCGAGGAGCGCTCAAGATTGTGGCCTCCTCGTCAGGAATTACAGATGAATAGCCCGACATGGGCATAGCCAAAGACAAATGGCTGGGGTCAGGGCCAATTTTTTCTAATCACTTACGGTTGGCCAATATAAAGCCAGGGTCAGAAAGGGGACCTATGCGTCTCCTAATTTAGGACGAGGTGGTAAAAGGCTCTTCCGCCTCCTCAGGGAGCTAGACTCGCCCTCGTTATTGTCACTATTATTCTCGCCCATATCTACATCTCTTCTAGACGGGCTAGCCTCTGGGTTTATTTGTTCGAAATTTTCTTCCCTAATGTTAATTTCCAGAGAAAGAAAGCTCTGCCGCTGGCCGAGCACTTTGCGTTTCTCTTTCCCTTACTTCTTAGGGAACCCGTCTAGTAGACTCCTCCATTTCAGAACTGGAGGCCGGGAGTATGATTTCTCGTCTTAGATAGGCAGTTTGCTTGACGCGTGCCATATTACCCTGCATAGGTAAAGACTGGGTGGTCTGACTTTGTCGGCCAAATCCATAAAAATGATATACATGGCCTCCAGAATACGCCAAACACTAGAATGTGCCGAAGAAGAAAAAATATCGATTCTAGCATCAAGGCAAACTCTTGAACGGCCGGGATTATTTGATGAAGAAAAGGAATTCATTTTATTGCTTTTTTAAGGAAAAATAAAGAATAAGGACAAGGAAGGAAAAGGGAGATACCTGACGAGCGCTTGGATGTTCGGTGAAGTAAACAAAGTCTGGACGAGCACACTCTCTCTAGAAAATCAGAAAGATTGTAGAGCCTCTCTCTAGAAAATATTGCTCAAAGTGCGAAATGATTTCAAAAAGGACAAAAGAACATATTTATAGGGGGGTGTAAAACCTCCTCAACCGGTGAAAAACGACCGGATACGTGGCTCTCTTGAAAATTGAAGCATCTTTGCTTTTCAAAAATGAGGTATCTTCCTCTAATAAAAGGGCATTAACCATCTTCGGCAACGGTAAAATCCCCTTTTAGGGGCAAATGTCGTAACCTAAAAATAAAGGGCTAACAAAGAGATATGTGGACCAATCAGAAGCGTCCACGTGTCCCAAAAAAGGGAGGAAAGCTTGGTATTTTTTAAGGGTTTTTACTCCTTAAAAGATAAAAACCCACTTCTAGCCTGAAGGAATAATTATAGCCCAACTCCCAAAAAACGGCTGCATATGATTGGCTAATATTCAACCACCAATCATTGTCTGCCACGTGTCATAATCTAATTGCCTAGTCAATCAGGTGCCCCTATTTTGGGGTGACATCAAATGGCAGCTCCGAGATTCCAAATATTATAAAGAGTCTAATCAAAATCAGGTAATGTGCCATTACTCAGCTAAAATATTCTCTCTCACTTTCTCTCTCTATCTTTACCCTTTTTCCATACCTGATAACTGACTTAAGCTTCGGAGGGGGAACCACCACCCAAACCTCCCGTGCTGATTCCTTTTTCTGTAGGTTTGGAAAACGGAGCTCAGGTTCGGAGTGCGAAATACAGGAAATGTTGCACTAGTCTCTATAAAAGAACATTTTGAAGGATTGAAGTTGCTTCTCCGACAAGTACACAAAAATATACATATCATAATTTTTCAATATTTATACATTAATACATAAAATAACGTATACAAAAACTATATATTCAACTATGTAAAGCAAAAAGACAATTGATAAACTATTAATATGAAGATGTTAGTGCAGTTATATTTTTCAATTGTGAACTTGTATTGATTACTTTTATGTATATTATTGTCTTACATTAAAATAACTCATAACATATACTGGTAGATTCAAAAAGACATGTAACCAATGACATTAAAAATCCTAACTTTAGTCATTTAATTTTCTTATGACATGTTTAATTGTAATTCGTGTGATATATTACAAATACCACAACGTCAAGTTAATAAACTATGTGAAAACATAAGGTAAGCATCAAAAAACCTCTTTTACTATTGCATTATTTATATAAAATCATAAATTATTCAATCCATGTTACATATGCCAAAAATATTTACAATTATGCTTCATTTTGTAATATTTTCATGTCAATATTTGATATTCCACCTAATATTTTAATGTTAAATGTAATAATTAGTAATTATAATCATTTATAATTTATTGCAGTTTTTTATGTAATAATTATAAGCCTTGTATTTGTTAACATTAGGTTGAATAATAAATATTAGCATAAAAATGTTATAAAATTTAATACTTGTAGGATTACTTACCCATATGCTCTTGATTTCTTCTTGAATTTTGTCCACGCATATTTTTTCTTGGTTTGCTATTCGATGCTTGTTTTGTTTTTTGCTCTTGATTGCTCATATTGAATGCTTTGAATTACTTTTGAGGTGTAGAATAGAATTAGTATTGTTAATGTGCAAGAAGTAAACTAAGGAATGGCTAACATGAATGAGTATAAACATGTAGTATTATAATAGATGCTTAGGGACAAATAAGTGACTTAATTTTTTTTATAGACAAATAATATTGAAGAAAAGAAAATATATGGTTTGAGTATCATAGTTATTTATGGCTATCAATTTGATCCAATCACTTGCCTTAATTTTAAGTTTCTATACATATTATACAGATTTAGGTTGTAAATTATAGTAAATTATACTTCGAGTATCACAGTTATTTATGGCTATAAAAAAATATAATGAATTTCGATTTTATTACTTCGGAAAAAATAATCTTTTATGTAGTCAACTTCCTCTTATAAAACACTAAGGATGATTTGTAATATTGAAAAATGAAAATTTATTACTTCGGAAAAAAATACTCTTTTATGTAGTCAACTTCCTCTTATAAAACACTAAGGATGATTTGTAATATTGAAAAATGAAAGTAGTATCAAAATACCATTAAGGAATTAGTACAAAGTGAATATTTCTTAGTTTCTATACAAATTTATCATCCTCTTATAAAAGATTAAGCACGATTTATATTATTCTAAAAATTGATAATAATATGTATTACCTTAATTAATACTCGTGCAATCATTCTAATAATATAAGTTTTGAAAATCACCCTTCATAATGTAATGTCGACTAAAATAAAGTAGAAAAAATTAATTTAAAATCCAATATTTTTAAATATTGAACATCTTATGTAACTCTAAGACATAAAATCTAAAAAGAAACTAATTTATGTATTACAATTGCAATAATCACATAATAAGCTAGCATCTTCAGTATAATAATAATAATTATAATCACCAACTTCCAATGTTTCGTTTTAGCCTCGCATGATTCTTGTGTCTTACATAAAAACAGTCCATCTGGTTTTAACGTAATTTTATTTTCTATACATAGTCCATTCAATTTGTCACGAATCTTCTTTCTGCATTCCACAATCCTTTTCAAACCCATGATCTTAATTATATTGACCATCATTTCAAAACCTATGGTTTTGTTCTTCTCTTCTTTATCGCATAGGTAAATGAGCCCAAGTAAATAAGTTGCCACCAAATAACTTTCATTTGATGTTCTTAATACCATCTTCCATCCTGATCATGTGGGTAAATTATTGAACCTATAGTGAAGCAACAACCGTATCAACCCTAAATAACGATTAAATTAACGAAATTATTGTACGATATCAATGAACCATATGCTATGTAATTGAAAATATTTTCACGTTTTCTATATAGATAAATAAATTTCTATTAGAAGATAACTAAAAGTAGTTACTATCCCAACCCACAAAATAGCTGAAGGATTGTTGCATTGTAGACAACGTGTGAATAATTCCCTTTTTTATCATTGTGTTGCCATGAACGAAATATTATACGGTCTACACAAAGTGCTTGGAGCACTTCATCATCATTGGAAATTTCATTAAGCAGCTTACAACTGTATTTACACATTAAGCACAAAAGTGTATGCAAATCGTGTTAGGAAAAACTTGAAAACATCATAAAAAGCTTGTTACATATGTTGTACCTTAACTGGTAACAAAATAAATCAGTAATGGAAGAGGATCCAACACGTGAAATTATATCAATCAAAATTTCAACATGAAGGCACTCAAGTAGACAATGACTAAGAGCTTTGGGATTAATTACTAAAACTTACTTTAGGTTTCTTAAGTAATAGATACTTTATCTTGAATTTATATGCACTGGAAAATATATTTTCAACCTAAGAATCAATTTATATATAATGAAGATATTTCGTATATGTTTATATGCACAGAAAATCGGTAGTCTATCTATATATAGGCATTCATTGATTTTCTTTTGATTGGAGATCAAGCTGAACTTTATATGGAAACAAATCAATTCAAAAGTAGCTAAGAGTTGTGTCTAAATCGGTTTTAAAAAAGGAAAAATTGACAATAGGGGTCTGAACTTTGGGCGATAATTTTTAAAAGGTTTGAACTATTGATTAACCTATGTAGGTCCCTACTCTAGGGGGTCTTAACTTTTAATGGGCCTCGGTGACTTAAAAATGATGATTTTTTTAAAAATCTCACCTAGTTCCTACTTCCCTCCCTCAATTAACCATTCTGGTGTGACTCAAGTTTTACAAGTTATGACCTATTAAGCCAGTTTCAAGTCACTAAGGCCTGCTAAAAGTTAAGACTCCTTAAAGTTGGGACCTACACAGGTTAATCAATAGTTCAGACCTTTTAAAAATTATCACCCAAAGTTGAGACCTCTGTTGTCAATTTTTCCTTTGAAAAATTATCTATAAATAAAAGGTGGCAATCGTATTTATAAAATCATACATGATATATACTTACTTTTCATATCTATTACTTATTGAACTTTATATGGAAACAAATCAATTAAGAATAGGTAAGAGTTGTGTGTAAATCAGTTTTAAAAAAGTTATCTGTGAATAAAATATGTGAAAATCGTCTTTATAAAATTAGGTATGATATATACTTACTTTTCACATCTATTACTGATACGAATACGCCAAGCTACTTCAACCAATATGCATCAAGCTACCTCAACCTAACCAAGCTATCTCTAATCAGTTTGTTTAACTATTGGTTATGGTTGGTTTTGAGATTAAAAATGTCATTAAAAGGGTTAACCAACATTAACCACCCTTTTAAACTGTTATATGTATTTTGAACAATGGCCTGGTTTTGTTGTAAGCTTAACTAAAGATTAGTACTAATATAATCTTGCTAAGCAACAACGGAAGAGAAGCTAAGTAAGCTAGCAGCTGCCCATGGGTGTTGGGGAGGTGTGTGCTTAAGGTGCTTGTTGTCAATTAGTGTTAATTAAGTATTAAACATACTTTACGTTCACTAATTGTATTAGTTAACTACTTAGCTCTTTTTATCAGTTTTGTCAACTTTCAGTTTTGTAAAACCGATTTTATTTTGTTTAGCTTAAATTGTAATGGGGCGTGTACTTGAAGGTGCTTAGTCATGGTGGTGCTTGGCCTACTTGTAGCAAGGGAGCCAATGACAAGCTTGTGTTTAGGCGTGCCATAGCAGCCCTTGTGTGCTGATTTGCAGCAAGGCAATGATGAAAGGAGATGGCTCCATGTGAAGGAAGAGTCCTTATTGGTTCCCCTCTCTTAAACCACGTTCCACTTGGTGATGCAGCAAGGCTAGTGCAAGTGTGCTGTTCTAGCTAGTTTTAGGAGATATTTTGTAGTTAAATGCTTTGTTTAATCTCCTTAGTGTATTAGATTTAATAGCTGGTGTTTTATGCTTTTAGCTCTTGTACTATAAGTATGTAATCCTGATTATCAATGAAAATCAGATTTGAATGTTGAAATTGAGCTTTGTGCTTATTGAAAGTTTGGAGTGTAAAATCCGAAATTTCTTCTTGTGATTAAGGAGTGAACTTAATCTCGAAATCCTTAAGTTAAGTAAGTAAAGCTTAACCTAAGAGAGAGTTAGGATAATTAGTGAGTGAAGCTAATTAAAAAAACTCTCAAAACCCTCCTAAATCAGTTTCTAGGTGAGTGAAGCCTCCAAACAGATTTAGAACCCTTAAGCAATCATAAGTGAGTAAAGCTTGTGAGAACTTAAGCAATTCTTTTAGTTTTACGAGTGATTCTTTTGACTAAAAGTCTATATCCATTGTTCGATTGTTTCCGCTGGTATTGGATCTCCTAAACACACGTGAGAGGAGTCCAATTTCGCATCAATTACTTATTGAATGACACAAACAAAATTGATAAAGGAATAAACCCAGTATGTAATAACCAAAATGTTAAGTAAAATGTTCAACAAATTCCATACTATTAGAACCTTTTAAAGAGTACCTATGCAAATTCCACATAACATTTGCAACTTATTCAAACCAACAAAATTGTTCTTAAAAACATAACTCAATGAATAAAAAATTCAAAATAGTTATTATTGTGCACAAAAATGAGAAATCTAATCTCCATCCTTATTTCTCTGTCTTGCATATTAAAAGTTTATTAGTGCTCGACTCATGAATCTGTAATAGAGATAGTTTAGATGTAGCTCCCAAAGTTTGTTCCCCCTCATGTGGTCTCTTTTGTGGTGTTATTTGACTCAAAGATGATTCATTCTCACATATAGATATATCCTACATCCAAAAAGTATTATAAAAAATAAGAAACATTAGTACAAATAACTATTAAAATAATTTGTTACTATGAATTACATATTATAAAAAAATTGTATTGCAAAATTGGATTTAAAATCAATTACCTTCTCCACGGTATCTTTTACACTCTCCTCGGCAATTTGTTGCCTTTGAAATTTATCATGTTGTTTAAGAAAATTCGTGAATTTAAAAACCCTATATGTCATAGTAAATAAATTATTTAAAATCTACATAAATCAATAATGTAAATAAGAAGGAGAAAGATATAACATACTATTAATTTCACTTACATGCTCATCCACTTGCCAATAACACTAATTTCGTCCGTGGAGGCCACCACTGTGAAAATTGCATTTTGCTTAATCAATTATTGTGCGGAACATTAACTTTAAAGAGAAATTTTTTTCCTAAAATTACACTAAACTCTTGAGGAATTGCATCATCTTGACCAATCTAAAATATCAAAATTAAAATATAAATAATCCACTTGAATTTGCACATTACACATTAGTTTTAAATAACCTCATTAGTGGCATATTCACATATTACAATAGTTGATGTTGAAGTAGTTATTCGGCAGTTGTATTGATCAACTTTTTTACCTCTTTGTCAAAAAGTAAGAAAGATGCATCACCACTTTTATCAGAAACAATCACCTTTATCTTGAACCTAAAACCAAATACATATGATATTGTTATTATTATCTTTTAACAAAAAATTACTTATTTCAAAATTATTTCTTTTATATATAATTCCTTAATAAGTTAGAATATATTACTTTGGGATTGTAGATTTCAAGATCATATTTTCTTTTCGACACTTGATAAGGTCACATTCTCTTATAACTCCACTATAACATCGCTTATATGAACCCTAATACCAATTGTAAGTCGTGTATAGATCTTCAATTGTTGCTAAGGTCACACATACACCAGCCTGATGTCATTAAAATTGGAATAGCACATATGAGGATTTTAAAACAAACGTATTTATTTATCAAATTGTTTTTGGTTATTTTTTATATTATTTATCTTGTCCATAGAAAGCAAATTAGATATATCTTTCACCATTTCTTCCTTCAAAAACTCACAACTATCTGTTATAATTATTGTGAGGGGTTGTGAAACTTCATTATTTGATTGCTTTGCAAGCCATCTGTCAATTATATGAATCAATTAGGAATAATCTTAAGTAAGGTACAAAAATATATAAAATTTCCTTTAAAATCCTTGATAGCACGTTGCATAGCGTTTTTTTGGGAATATATACTTTATTTTCAAAAATAGATAATATCTAATTTTATCAATGCATATAATTTTAAAAATACCTTTCTTTGAAGTCTATCATTTTTGAGATTTCATGGTAGATAAAAAGTCTTGTTGCATAATGCGAGTTTGCAGCACGTACGTCTCTTGTTGTTAGAAAACGCATATGAAAAATAACATAACTATTAATACGTGTATATGATGTAAAAAAATTTTAAAAACGAAATTTTAATATATTATACCTTTCCACCCTATTCGCTTTCCAAATTGTACGATAACAAATAGAGGGTTCTTTTCTCCTTGCGACACCACATGGCTTATCATTTCATTAGCATAATCACCCTATAGAACAACAGTTAAGCTTTGATTCCTACAAAAACGTTTATTCAAGTGCCAAAATAAAAGCAAAATTATGAAATAATCCTATGTATCTACACAAATAAAAAATGCTTTGAAAAGCAAATAAATAGTCATTTATAAAATAACTTACTCTAAATCCATTACCTCAATTGTCATTAACCTTGAGTTATCTGTTTTATTCACTCCACTATAGTCAGTAAGATGTCCTATAATATTTGCAACGTATGTGAATATAGATTAGATTAGTCAATTTTGGATAGTGTCAAAATCCTTATATTCATTAACTTACTAATATAAGTAACATCTGGAACTTCCTTTGAAAGTATATCCTCAAAGCTAGTGAAAGACAATCCATATTTAGAAAACATTCAAGTCATCACATTCCTCAACATTTGAACCATAATTCAAACTTATCATGTAAGCATGTTGTGTAGGTTGCTCATAGTCAGTATTTTGTAGAACCAACAAATTTGAAAACTGTCGCCACTCTCCCTCCTTAAGCCTTGGCCAGAATGCCACAATCAAATTATATCTGCATGAAATCTGTATTTTAGCTCCCTGCATATAAGTTACATATAATTAATTTTTGAATAATCTATAAGATAAAGGTGTATTTTAAGTATAGAGTATCATTATGTTATATGAAGATATATATTCATCCATCAAGATCAACTCCACGCTGTCAGTTACACCTGGGGTTCTTAAAATTAGGTCTTTCCCATATACGTATGATCTGGCCTATGATAGCAGACAATTTAGTGGATTTGGTTAAATCACATACCTTCACAATTGGGCAATGATTAATTACGTTAGAAGTCATCGGGGCAAAATATTGCGATTAGCAAAAGGAAAATAAAGGATGTGTTTATGATTCTAAAGTTGAAATGGTACATATATACATATATATATATATATATATATATATATATACACATTATACATATAGAAATGAGTTCACGTGAGAATGGGTTTTTATGTGAGAAATAAGAACAAATCTCGACCCTTATATCATGACCCGTTTAATGGCTTCTTTTGTTGCTCTCTTCTTTTCTCTCCTCACGTTTCTCTCCTCACGTTTCTCTGGCTTCTTTTGTTTTCAGCACTTTTCTGTTGTGAAGCTTCACTCCTCCATCTCCAAATTCGAGCATGGAAAACCTCCTGAACCAAGTATTTCTCTTCTTTTCTCTTCGCTTCCTGGTTTTTTGTTGTGTTATTCGCTTTTTTATTCAATCGATTGAGGTCTAGGGTTTTTGAGTTTTTGTTTCTGTGATACAATATGATTTATTAATCTCTCATTGGTGTTCTTTTCACTGCGTTCCATTAGTCTGTAATATGTGCTTATTTCGTTTCATTTGCTTTGATTGCGTTAAATTGGGAATGAATTGGTTGGATTTGTTGGATTTAACTTCAAAATAAAAAAATAAGGTTTACTTCATATTGTATCTCTTAGTTCAGACTGTCTTTTGATGCTATCCACTATGCCTTATATGTTACCATGTGCTATGGCAATAGATGTATGATTCAATGAAGTACGAAAATCAACATAGCTCTCAGCCTCTCAGCAGAGAAGCAGTAAACACACATGCCACTAATGCCAGTAAAGACTAATGAACATTTAGGAGAGTTTTCCTCCCTGTTTCTTAGTCGTTGGAAATCTAGCATTAAACAACTGTAGATATGCAATATCACCATGTCTAGCAGACAAATCAACTGCTAAATGACTCCAAATATAACTTTTAGATCCCTATAAGATGCTCCTACTGACTATCTCAGGATACTCCCAGAAAAATCAAGAAGTAATTATAAAGCCTTAGTATTGCAAGAAATAAATTAATTGTTAAGAGTTATAAAAAGCACTTATGTTTTCTTTATGAAGAATGGGTTGTGTTTTACAATAGGAAGCGTGCAAAAAGGTGAAAATATAGGAAGTAGTACTAAGAGTTATGCCAACATTTGATTACTTTTAGAAATATTTAATTAGAGTTATAGGTACTTAAGAGTTACACCATTTTTTTATTAAAGTTATAGGAACTTTTCTTTGGAGTTATGCCAACGTTTTATTAGAGTTATATAAATTAGTAGATAGAGTTATAGAAGCACTTCATAGGAATTATAGGAAGTAGTAGTTAGAGTTATGTAAATATCTGATTAGAGTCATATAAACTAATAATTAGAGTTATAGAAACACTTAATTAGAGTTATAGATACTTGTACTTAGAGTTACGCCAATATTTGATTAGAGTTGTAGGAACTTTAACTTGGAGTTATGCCAATGTTTTATTAGAGTTATAGAAGCACTTCATGGGAGTTATATGAAGTAGTAGTTAGAGTTATGCCAATATTTGATTAGAGTTATAAAAACTAATAGCCAATGCTCTCTGTTAGGCCTTTATGCAAGACATACCACTCGAACAGATATACTCTGGGCTGCTTTACCAATGATTACATTACCCCTAGTCCTAGAGAAAATGACTACAAGAGTTGATGGATCACTTTGTCTTGCTAATGGACTTGGAGAAGAGATCATAGTGAATAAATCATAATGACGCACAAGTATTGTGCAATCAAGCTCGGAATGTTGTTGCAGATACACTTGAGCACCAAGGCTAAGAGCATCAACTCATTTTGACACGATTAGATGTTTTGACTTTGTATGTCACTGGTCGAATCGATGACAGATGATATGGAAGGTATGTGCCTCAGTGCCTTGAACAATTAGACCATGGATCATACTTTTTGCTGCATTTTTTTATGTATGAGAACTTTTTTGTTCTTATAACTGTGTTTTCACTCATATGATATGGTCTTGCTGTCTTCCACTCATATGATATGGTCTTGCTGTCTTCCAGCCATCATTTAAATGATTCTTGTGCCTTTTAGTTGCATAGAGTAGTATGTATGTCATGTATGATGTGGCCACACACAGGATGTATAGATGTATGGTCTGGCCTTGAGACATGCTTTCTATTTGTCATACCGTGAAGATACTTTAACTGGTGTTTAAACTTCAATGTTTGGAGTAAGCTTGCTTTAAATGTGAGCTGAAGATGGAGATAGGCAGATAGTTGTTTCCATAGAGTAGACATTACATATTCTGCGTTCAACTTCAGTAAAATTTGAATTTTCCATTTTCTACATTTGTGAGTCTATGATTTATTTCCTCTATTGTACTAGTAGCAAGATTCGTAACACACTATCTGCTCATTCAGGGAAAACCAACTATAATTTACATTGGTGAGTTTAAATTGGTGTTCAATTAATGGGTTCTCTGAGAGGATTGTGTAATTTTAAGCTTTTCTAAGTTCAACATTTTAGGAAGCATGACTAGAGCATCATAAAAATGTTATACTAGCGTACTACTAAAAGAAAGTAGCTGCAAAAGCTGCGAACAAGTAGGAGTATGAGTACTTAAAATTAAACGAGCTTGGTTAAGCCTTATTTTTGTGCTTTCATCTATGTCTTCTATGTGGTTGCAGAATTATTAATCTCTCTCTGTTTTATATCATGATCGAATAACTTTGAAACCTATTAGCTCAAATGGAAGAGCATTATGCCATGCACAAGATGTGGGTTCGATTCCCACATAGGTTATGAAATGACAGGCTATTTAGAACCCTAAACATGAAGTAGAACAATTAAGTATAATAACACTCGTGTACACAAACTAAAATTGAAAATCGTCACTATATTAACCAAACTAGTGTCCTTTTTTTCTTTGTTTACCACATTACTAGGTCAAGATTAAGAGAAAAATTACATCCTAAAAGGCGAGCAAGACCATGTAAATAAGAAGTACTTGAACATGTCAAATATAAGAGAGCTTGTGTGGGAGTTGAACCCACATTTTTTGTGTATTTGCATACACAATACTCTACCAATTGAGCTAACAGGCTATCAAATGGCAAGTATAATCCCATACCGAGCAAACCAGGGGAATTTATGTCGTGTAAGTGCCAAGAGTCTCAATGTTCCAAGGAAAATTGGCTATGAGAACATGTGGTCGAACCCTTGGACCCACATCCAAGGGAAGAATCCCAATGCAGGGTGATCTTCATGGAATCATTCCAAAAAAAATCGGGAGCCTCACCTTGATCAATTAAAGTGGCTGCAGTATGGAGTAACATATATTATAAAATCTAAGGGGGTGGATTAGCAACTTCAGATTGCACAACACTACCAAGCACCAACCATATACGTTAAGAAGTTAACCAACTCAACAATCAGGCATCAATTGACATACTTAACAATCACGCATCAACTCAACAATCAGGCATACTTAAAAAGTTCGGTATAACTCTAAAAAAGCATTGCTACAACTCTAAAGAAGTATTGCTATAGCTCTAGTTAGTTCTTCCTGTAATACTAAGCATAACTCTAACTAGTAGTTCCTATAATTCTTCAAAAATGCTGGTGTAACTCTAGCTTATAATATTCTACAAATTCTAAACAAGTGTTCATATAAGTCTAGATAAGCATTTATATAACTCTTGACTACTAATTCCTACAACTCTAAATAATTATCAAAATAACTCTAATTATTAGTTCCTATAACTCTAAACATGTGTGTAAATAACTTAATTATTACTATAATTCTAAACAAATGTTGTTAGAACTTAGAACTCTAACTCTAATTGTTGGTGTACCTTTAACTAATATACTAAAAAATTCTAAACATGTGTTGGTATAACTCTTATTACTACTTACTATAACTCCAAATAAGCATTTCTATAACTCTTAAATACTACTCCTAAACTATAATCAAGTGCTGACATAACTCTAATTATAAGTTCCTATAACTCTAAACAAGTATGTACGCAACTCTAATTATTACTTCTACAACTCTAAACACATGTTTCTATATCTCTAAAGGAAGATTCAAAATAACTCTAAACAAGCATTACTATAACTCTAGAAAAGTATTGCTATGACTCTAATTAGTTCTTCTTATAACTCCAAACAAACTTTGCTATAACTCTTAAAATGATAAAGTTCATAATACTCTTTTTTTTAACACAAAACAACTCAAAATTTAAACTACTAAGCCAGGAAGTTCAGCGAGAAAACTGTAATATTGCAATAAAGATGAACCATAAATCCAGAAGTAGAACAAAGAAAGAAAAGCAAGTAAATACAGTCTAGATGCTTCCATATGATGCGCAAGATATAGAATTGATTTGGTCAATTCTATGCAAAACAAAACTAGTGATTACGAATACTACACATTTACAAGAAAGAAAACAAAAATTCCATGAAATAAATTATGATGAAACACAAAACCCACTTTGTGCATAAACATGATCAATTCTATTATGCATATGGGTAGGGCGAAATGATCAAGAAATTCGAAAATTAAAAACAACCCTAAGAATCATCTACGAACAACATGGAGTTTTTTCCAAATACTAACCTTGTTCTTCCATATCTGAATCGTCAATTTACTAATAAACTTCTCTTGCAATCTTAAATAAAATTGTAGCAATTGATGCATGGAGTCATGGACTATAGTCTGTAGCAATCTCGTTATAGAATATGTAGGAGTGAGAGAAAGCAATTATAGTGAATTGTAAAAATACTCAATTTTCTTAAATCTGAGCCGTGAAATTTGGAAGATCTAACCGTCCACATTAATTTCACTTCTCACCTAAATACTATTCTCACTTGATCTTGCCTCCATATATATATATATAATTTTTTTTTTTGAGGGGATATATATATATATATATATATATATTTTTTTTTTTTAGGGGACTCTTACCCCATATTATAGGGGTAAGAATCCCCTCAAAAAAAAAAATTAACATATATATATTTTTCGTCCCCATCGCACCCGATTCACTCAAACTAGCGTTCTGCATACCCGAATTCGTACCCCGTTTCGAATCATACCCCGTCCCTTGTAACATTGATCACTGCCCTTCATTGAGTTTGTACTTCTTATTTTCGTTTTAAATTAATTTTTTATTTTTCTTATTATTATAAAATTACAATACTAATCATAAAAACAGAAAAACAACTATAACTACTTATATTATTTTTGTTACTCCCTCCGTCCCAGAATACTCTTTGCACTTTCCTTTTTCATCTGTTCCAGAATATTCTTTACACTTCTATTTTTGGATATGACCACTATTATTTAATCCTTCTACCTTTTAAGCATTGGCCCAAATTCTCTCTCCTCCAAATAAAATAATACCACTCTAATTACCCACCAACTCTAACCATGACCCACACTCTCTCTCCTTAAAATAAAATAATACTACTTTTACTAATTCCTAACTCCTATCAAATCTACTTTTCAATAAAATAACAATTGATAACCAAACAACAACTTATCATCTAAAACCACGTGCATTGATAAGTGTCAAGAGTATTCTGGGACGGAGGGAGTAATTTTTTTTTGCCGAATCCAAGCTGTACCCGTTTTTGAAAATTTTAATTTTGCCGTATACATACCCGTCCCCGTATCCGTATCGGTGCTACCTAGCTGTGGGCAAGGCGTTGGCTCCACTCAGACGGGAGATAGCTTTGCTTCGAGAAGAGCTCAAGGCGGAGGAAGAAACTCAAATCAACCACCAAGTTAAGTCAGCAACCACTGATTTTCAACCTTCAGGTGAGAAAGTAATTGAAAATTCTCAGTTAACATCGTCCTCACCTACGCCAGAGAAACGATCTCTAGATCCGAATAAGAAAGGGTTTGGTAGTCCTGGTGGAGATAATTGCAATGACAAAAATGGAGTATCCAGAGGTGGTGAACGAAGACATATTGTGGGTGAAGGTGAACTTAATAGAGGAAGGAATTAAGCAAAGGAAAATTTCAGTGGTGACCGGCGGGGGACAAGGTAGTTTCACCGGCCAATCTCATGGAGGCCTTGCTGGTGGTAGATTCGGCAGTGACCTTAATCTAAAGGAAGGATTATTTGAGAGTGGAGGTCCTGGGGTGCTGGGGTGCTGGTGGTGGTGTCGGTATTAGTGGCGATCGTCACCGATGGTGGAGGTGGGGAATGCTGCTGTGGGGATGGCAACGGTGGGCCACATAGGTTTGCTGGCCGCAGTGGACTAGATGGTGAAGCATCTGAGTGTTGCGGGCTTAGTTTTAAAAAGCGCGCCCAAGGCGCGCCTAGGCATCAGGCGGATCTAGGCGACGGCAAATACGCATCCCCAGAGAGAGGCGAGGCGAACTATAGTAGGCGCTCAGAGGTGCGCGCCTGGATGCGCCTTCGGCGAGGCGCAAGGCGACCGCTTTTGGTAGAGAGGCGCAAGAGATGGAGGGAAAAAGTAGATCTGAGAAAAAATAACAAAAAATCTCCAAATTTTAACTTACCTCTGCTTTAATTTAAAAAATTTTGAGCAAAAACCCTATGTTAATTGCATGAATTTTATCAAATGGAGCCCTAATTTAAAGCCCTAATTTTTGGGAAAACCCTAATTTGCGAAATGCTAACCAATACCGCAAATTGGTGGTCGTTGGGTGGACAGAACTTGTCGGAAAGACAACATCGGTGGCCGACGACACCGTCTGCCATGTCCGGTGGCCGACGACAGAAGATCTCTTGAGGTTAGTTTTCTCTCTCTCTCTCTACGACCTTCTCTTCTTCTCTTTCTTCTCTTTCCTTCGAATTTTTCTGTCGAACTCCTCTTTCTTCTGTTCTTCCATCATTTTTTTTGAGGGGACCATTCTTCCATCTCTCTCTTTCTTCCTTCGAGGATTTCAGTTTTCTGGCTTCTGCCTTTTGTCCAACCTTTTTCTTTATATTTTTTAACTTTATGTCTGAGGTGGTCCATGTACTCAGTGAGTGATGTGAGTCATGTGACCATATTAATTTTTTTCTTTTTTTTTTTTTTTTTTCTTATCCTCTGATCTCTCCTCTCCTTTCCTTCTACTGTTATCTTTTTTTTTTTAAATCATTGCTTCATTTTTTCTTAGCCTATGACTAAGGTTTTTTAAACAAGTACCTTAATTTCATTCATATAATAAATAGGTAATCATAAAATTTACAATAGTGAATCTAAAGTACGGACAATAGCTTTTATTTTTAAAAAATTACAATAGCTTATATATTTTTCTATTATTATGTTCATTTGAGTATAAAATATGTTCTATGATTAATTATTAAGGATTTTGGCACCAAAGGTGCGCCTCGCCTACGAGATGCATGTGCCTTCGCCTTGCGCCTAACGCCTCCCTTCGCCTTGCGCCTCGGTACGCCTTGCGCCTCGGTACGCCTTGCGCCTCGGTACGCCTTGCGCCTTTTAAAACTAAGGTTGCGGGGTTAGGGTCAATTTCACCGAAAATTTTGATGATGGTGATTGACGGGGGAAATCATCGGGAAGTGTGCAGCATAATTTTCCAGAGAGGAAGAGGTGTCAACAAAAGACATTTTTGTAAAGGTGGTGCTGATTATAGTCGATCATGCAGTGGTTTTTGTAGTGTTGATGAGTGGATTGACGGTGAAGATGGAAGTGATGGTGGCTGGGAATATCTAAATCGCAGCCTCAAACTCAGACGAGAAGGCGGAAGGGCGTATCTAGATATTATACTGGTAAGAATGCTTGTTTTTAGCGTATTGGTAGGTCTTCCCTGAAATTTTGCTGGAGATAGAACTTGGTGGCACCTCGAGAAATCTCGAATACTCTACACCCTTGGAGAAGAAAGTGGAAATTCTGGATTATGGTGGAAGGGGTAACAATATTAATCACCATGCAGATGAGTCAAGATTACAAGGCAAAGGGAAAAAAGCAATTGGGAGTCTGGGACCACGTGCATTTATCTGTGAAGGGATAATCCACAACAACTTAATTAAAGTTGGTGAGGTATGTCTGGGCCTTTTCAAACTAAGCCCAATTACTCCAACCAATTTCAAAAATCTGAATATTTTAATTCCCAGCTTAAAGGTAAGCCCAACCCAAGTTCAATTAATTCCACCCAATCATCCAATCATAACACTTTTGATTTTCACAACCTTACCGAACCCAATTGGTTAAGGCCCATGATTGTCCTTGATATAATTCAGCCCATTATCAACACCCATTTTATCAGCCACCATTTTTCCACTCTTCTCCACACCACTCATCCCATTCTAGCGATCCCTAATCCCGTCCTAATTTTAACACCACACTTTAGCCCAATTTCCTCCAAGCTAGCAGAGGAGCAGAAGAAGAGACAAATATATGGGTTCAAAGGTGACAACAAGTGGGACATTGACTATCAGGGACAATGCTCACAATTAAGTTCAAATTACTATCCACCTTGAGGACAAGGTGAATGTTTGGGCGGCCGGTAATGTAATAAACTAGCCTAGAAAGAGGGGCTCTTTTGGTATTCCGTAATTAGTTAGTTTTACTAATAGCTTGAAGAATAAGTTAGGGAGTTAGTGAGGAAATATTTCTATAAATATAGGACATTAAGGAGAGGGAAGTCATGTTGAATATTAAGTAGTATTTTGGGTGAACTTTTAAGAGTTCAATGGGAGAGAACAAGCCTCTTGAAAGCTTGTCACTATCTTTATTTTATTGTTTTTCACAAACATCATCAATCAAATTCCATTTTACTTCATAATCTTCTTCTCTAATCTGCCTATAAGATGTCAGTTAAATACAAACCCCAACACAGAAGAAGATGAATGTGGAACCCGAAAATAAACGAAAGACGTCCAGCCATCGAGCAGCCACCACGCAGCCACATGCCAACCGCACAACAACCACGCAGCCACCGCATAGCCATCAGAAACTTCTCGTGACTATGGAATAGGTCGTGACTTCAATCCCTAACCATTCATCCTCCTTCATCTCTGTTTAGTGTTTGAGTCTTTAGATTTAGGGTTACAAATCCTAGATTTGAGAACAAGAGATGAAGAAGCCATAGTTCGAAAATACGGTTTCGGTCGCGGTCGCGGAAACGGTCGCAGTTTCGCTGGAACGGAACGGGTGCGGTTATCACGGTCTATGTCGCAGTTTTCAAGCACAATTTTTTTAAGTCTTTCTATACTTTTTAAATAATTTTTTAATTATTATTATTATTATTAGTGAAATGAAGTATGATGGAAGAAAAAAATAACTTAAAACCTTCTACTACCTCCGTCCCAGAATAGTCTGAACACTTTTCCTTTTATGTTTGTCCCAAATTAGTTTGAACACTTCTTTTTTTGGCATGGTCCCAACATTAATATATTATTTCTTCTACACATCTTTGGCCCACACTCTACCTTTTATCAATAAAAAACAACCTAGGTTTCTCTCTCCTCTAATAAAAAATACCCCACCAACTCCTATCACATCTACTTTTTAAATAAAATAACATTTGATAACCACACTACAACTTATCACCTTAAACTACGTGTCCCAACAAGTGTTCAGATCTTTCTGGGACGGAGGGATTAGTATTTTATTTGAGTACTGAGGCAGCATTACAAGATGTTGTACTAGTTGAGAGTAGAAAAAGAAGAAAATGGAAGTGGGTCTAGGTCACATGATGGGGGGGGGGAACTAAAAACAAAAAAACAAGAAAAAAGAGGGGCCTAGCGGCAGCACCCAGCAAACTAGCACAGTGAATAGAAGGTATGTAATATTAAGATTAATAAGTACAAGCAAAAACAAGGCCCACTTTTCAATTAAATAATATATAACTATCCACCCCCACTACTCAAAATTAATAAAAAAAATATCCTATTCCTTTAATATTACAGTTGTACCTCACTTCTTCTACTGCCCCCTTTCCCGATTCCCAGACTTTGAAAACAGAAGCTTTAAACCATGGCCATGGCTTCCTCTTCTTCTGTTCTCTCTCTTTCCGTGCTCTAATCTCTGCAAAAAATCGGAAGAACGCGTCTGAAAGCGGAAAATGCGGGCGATATTGCTTTGTCACGGTCGATTCGGGCAAAAACACGACGTTTTATAAAACACCAGTTCGTACCGGTTGAATTTGGTTCACTAAAGTTGAAATCCTTTCCAACTCGGGCGAACCGAAACAACACAGCCGTTTTTTAACACCATGGAAGAAGCAGAGGGAAGGGTACGCCTAAAAGCTTTAAGATCCGTCCCCAAAACGTGCCCATCAACCTCCCTAGCTGTCCCCTACTGAAGCTGACGTCCCCACCTTACAAGAGTTGTCAAGGGGACGTTATTCCGATATATCCGTCCCGTACCCAGTCCCGGTATGGGAAACGGCACTCCGGGGAAGTACTCTGTAATAGACAAGCATAGGGGGGCAGGGTTAGTTTAGTAATATATTCTAGTTAATATGTTAGCTTGGGGAATAAGGCAAGTAGACTATAAATAGAAGAGATTAGGGTGGAAAAAGAGGATCAAGAAAATATTGGAGAAGATTACTTTAGTGGTTAGCTTTGGGAGTGTGTCAAGTCACTCGAAAACTTGATAATCTATCTTTATCTTCTATTATTTCTATTATTATCAATCAAAATCATCTTCATCTTTTTTTATTCTACTGTCCACCATATCCAGTTTATTACAAATGGTATCAGAGCAGACGATTCAGGGAGATTAGTTGCTGATTTTTCAGATTTTGATATATTAAAAAAAAAGAAAAAAGAAGAGAGAAATCTGCCATGGAGGTTGCTGGCAAAAATGCAGGGCAAGTAATGCAAAGGTGGATCTGCGAAGAGTTTGCCTACATCACAAAAAAAAGAGATGGAACAAAGAATCCGGCGAGAGCTTCAACTTCCGTCATTTGATGGAAGAAATTATGATGAGTGGATTCTAATATTGGACGACTCCTTCCCAATATTTCCAATTAAATGAAGAAACAAAGTTGCAGGCAGCCATAATGGCACTTGAAGGCGACGCGCAGCAGTGGTTCGAATGGGAACACTGGTGATGGCCGTTCAATGGGTAGTAGGAAATGAAGAAACACTTGTTGAGGCGCTTCAATCCTTCATCGGTGACAACTTATAGGGGTTGGGATGTATGGTGAAGCACCAAAATATCTCCTTGAGTTACAGTCATGGTGGAATGAGTGATGTTACAGGTTGTTGTACCAAGGGCAATGGAAAACTGGTGGTGCCAAAAAACAACCAAGAAAATCTGGAAGGGGAAGAAAAGGTGGTTGAAGGAACAAAGGAGATTCAGGAGACCTCCAACGTTGACTATTACACCATGTTCATGGCGATCTCACCTGAATCAAAACAGAACGGAAGTTTCATGGTGGGCTTAACAACAGAGAGCAAAAGGGAGGAACATAAGATGAAGGAGGGTTAAAGGGCTGCAAAAATGGAACGACACCAAGCTGCTTCACCGGTGGCAGGTGCAGTGGTGGGTCTAATAAGGTTGCAGGTGAACCACATGGAGGGAAATTCGAGCGTGGTGGTGCGGCAGAAAATGGATTTGGCGGTGGTCCGGGTAATTTTGCCGGATTTGGTAGGTTGGTGTTGGAACCGCCTCATATGGTGACTTGAGAGAATATATGGGTGGCTTGAATAGGGGAGAGTGCTTTGCAAAAGGCGCTGCTGTAGCGAGTGGGTCAGGTGGTGGACCCGGTTATTTTGCTGGAGTAAATTCTGGCGGTGGGCTAACCTTTGCCGGCGGCAGATCCTGTGGTGGAGTAGTCAATGATGGTCTTCAGAAGAAAGTTCTAGAAAGAGAAGTGTATGTGGGAAGCTTGGATGAGTCATTCATTGGCTTGGAGAGGAAGCCAAATGAAGAAGATGTCATTTAGGGTACTTTGGTCAATGACCACATATTTAACATCAGGGATGGAATTAGTAAAGGAATTGGAGGGGCCATATACTAACCAGTCCTTTCACCCAACCTTTAATGAATTGGGGGCCATGTTTATTATTTTAGAATCTCGGCCCAATTCATCAACCCAAACCTTTAATGCAGAATTCCAGAACCCTTTCATCCTAGTTGTGCTACCCCAGCTAGCAAGAGGTCTATCTCACAAGGAGTTACAACACAAGCTCAAGCAGACTCTTTGTTTTGTGCATGAAGAACTGAATCGAGGCCAAGCATTCAATGCTGATATGACCCACCTTGAGGAATAGGTGGAAGTTTGGCGGGCCGGTATTGTAATAGACTAGCCTAGGGGGGCAGGGTATTTTAGTAATATACTCTAGTTATTATGTTAGCTTGGGGAATAAGGCAAGTAGACTATAAATAGAAGAGATTAGGGAGGAAAAAGAGGATCAAGAAAATATTTGAGAAGTTTACTTTAGTGGTTAGCTTTGGGAGTGTGTCAATTTACTCGAAAACTTGATAATCTATCTTTATTTTCTGTTATTTCCATGATTATCAATCAAAATCATCTTCATCTTCTTTTATTCTACTGTCCACCATATCCAGTTCATTACATACTCGTGCTTCATAGCTTGGAAGTACCCCACACAAAAATCATCTCATTTTTACATATTCATTACAACTTTGTCGATAGCACTACTTTGGTTATATTTGTTAGAGAGCCCAATATATGTCATGGCTGCACTTGATGTTGTTCGGGGAGCCGGGAATGCAGCGTTATAGGTTTCATATGTTTCCCATGCAGGGTTATGAGAATGCAATCCTGATATTGCAAATCTTCTGCTCAAATAAAAAAATAGACTGCTGGTCTTGACCCCACATGATAGGTGTCAGTTGTGTCACTTGTAGAATTGTTGTACTTTCACTCTTATGCTTCAAGTAGACAAGTACATTGGACGTGCAGATTTAAAGCTAATTCTAAGAGTTCGGTGTTGATGTTCCATTTCATGGTGTTTAATGAGTTCACCCTGTTTAATGAGTTGTGTCACTGAGTTTTAACCAGATAATGGTGTTTTTTTATCTGGTTTTGCTTGAGAATGTTACATGTTGAAGGATCAAATTAGTTTCAGGATGTTTAGTTTTGGATCTGCAAAAGAATTCAAGCAACAATATTTTGAGTCTGTTAAAGAGAGGCTGCTAAATACTTTTTCATTATTTCATGATTTTGTCGTGTCAATTTAAGCTGTTGGTTCTTGTATTGGTTGGGTCACCATTTACCATAGTTCCTTACGGTTTTTAAATTTTTTTTTGAAGTGAAACTAATCTACATGCATGACTGACTATTTGCAGCTCACCACCTCCTAGACGACCTCGAAGCCCTCCTAGAAGATCTCCTGTTAGTCGTAGACGCTCTCCTGTTCGTAGGATTGGTCGCTCACGCTCAAGATCAGCCTCACCTCGGAGGTAATTGTAGAGCTTGCAATGCTCTCTGATTTCTGAATTACCTGGTCCTTCTACAGTGATGTTCAAAGCAATGGGTACATTGTGATTTGTCTTTTATAGGACAAAACTTGGGGAGAAAATTTTGAGTTGTCTCTCAGTGAGTTCAAGCTGTCACAGAGATCTGATAACCTATTTGGCGCACTTTTATAGGATGCTGTGGCTTTAAATATTGTCAATGTTATCTGGTCCAACTAATGGCAGTTTTCTTCCCACGAATTTCATGCTCTGAAACTCCTGGCCTCCTGGAATGCTGGGATCTTATTTACTGTAGCGCCTCTGCAGATGGGTTAAGTTCAAGTGCATGTTTAGATGTAGAAATAAATTGGTTGAGTTTATATGACCTTGAATGACATTTGAGGCTTTGTATACTTGCTCAGTTGCTTGGATGCACTGTTTCGTCATCATTTAAGAAATTGGATATTGAAGTTTCATCCTGCTATTCATTTAACAAATACCCGTGCCGTTAAAGGAGGAAACATAACACTATTTGTGTTCGAGTTTTTGGAGCAATTAATACTATTGAGAAGTCATTTAAAAATTAAAATCATTAAATAGTGCCATCTCTCTATGGTTGTGTAGGAATTTGTGCCTTGAATCTGGTTGAACATCGTCGAAGGGACTTGTTCGCAGGGCCGCCCGGTCGAGTCGGGAGTGTGCCGCCCGACCGGGCGGGGTCCAGTGACTTAGCAGGGGGTTTGGAAGGAAGGCGCCCGATGGCGTCAGGCGAGTGACCGAACTCGACCGGGCGAGTGACCGGGCGATGGCCGCCCGATCGGGCCCGAGTACATTATTCGTTTGGTAAAGTGGTCTGCCCGATCGGGCGGTGGGTTTTTTGACGCGGAAACGCGTTTTCAGGGTTGGGTTATGAATAGGCTTTTAACCTAATTCGTTTTGTGTGGTTATTAGTTCATAACACATCTGTAATTCTGGTTATCCTTCTCATCAATAATATCATTCTCCCTCTGCCCGTGGACGTAGCTAACACTCCATTGGTGAACCACGTTAAATCTGTGTGTGATTATTCTTTGTTTTGCATTCAATATTTTTTCTTTCTCACTTGACTCATAACAAGGGTATCAGAGCTTTGTGTTCGATCCGGGTATGAAAGATGTCTGGGATGAATTTGAAAATTGGTAAATTCACAGGGAGAAACAGTTTTAGTCTGTGGCAGATCAAGATGCGGGCTTTGCTGAAGTAACAAGGGTTGTGGGCACCGTTGGCAAAGAAGTCAACGGATTCAGTTATCGCTGCGGTGGTCGTTCTGGAGGAGAAGGCGCATTCAACGATTATGTTGTGTCTTTTTGACGACATAATTACTAAAATCGCGGAGCAGGAAACCGCCGCTGGTCTGTGGTTGAAGTTGGAGAGTTTGTATATGACAAAATCCCTATCCAACAAGTTGCTTTTGAAGCAACGTCTGTTCAGCCTGCGTATGTAGGAAGGTATGTCTCTGAGGGACCATATAGATAAACTGAATACTATCTTTCTAGATCTTCGTTACTGATGTTAAAATAGGTGATGAAGATGCTGCTTTAATTCTGTTAGTATCTTTGTCTTCGTCGTGTGAGAATTTTGTGGATTCTTTTATTGTTGAGAAAGATAGTCTGTCTATAGAAGAAGTAAGATCTGCACTTCATACTAGGGAGATTCGTCATAAGGCGTCTGGTACAGGTACAGTCGATCAGGCTGCTGGATTAGTAGCCAGTGGTAATGGACAGGGGAATTCGGGGAAAAAATCCAAGAAACCGTCTTCTGGGGGTCCTAAATCTAGTGCTGTCTGTAATTACTGTAAGGAAACGGGGCATTGGAAAAGGGAATGTCCTAAGAGGAAAAATAAATCTGGGTCTGATGAATCTAGGTCTGGTTCTGCTGCTGTTGCAGCAGAAAATTTCAGTTCTGATGATGATATTGCTTTAGTTGCTCATGAACAAACACATTGCAGTGATGTGTGGGTTTTAGATTCTAAAGCGTCTTGTCATATGTGTTCGCGCAGGGAATGGTTTATGAACTATAAACATGTTGATGAAAGTGTTACTATGGCCAACTGTGAGGTCTGTAAGACAGTTAGTATAGGGTCCATCAGAATTAGGACATGTGATGGCAAAGTCTGTACTTTGAATGATGTTAGGCATGTTCCATAGGTCACAAAGAGTCTGATTTCACTTAGTCTGTTAGACAAGAAAAGGTTCAGTTTCAAAGGTGAGGGTGGAGGGTTGTATGTCTACAGGGGTTCGAAGATGATCCTGAAAGGGGTTAAACGGGAGACATTGTATGTGTTGCAAGGGTCTACGTTATCTGAGTCTATTGTTGTTACATTGGCTGTTTGTGGTAGTGTTGAGAAACAGGTGGAGCACAGAGGCATTCTAGGTTGGAGTGGTGGTTCACGTCATGGAGAAATCTGTCAACACTCACAATATGAATCAGAAATTTCGTGTTCTTCGCCGTCAATCGGGTCAGTCAAATTTGGCTCTTGGTCGGCATGTAAGTTTTGGGAACTCTCACCAAAGGGATGGTTGTGAAGACATGGTGGGTTTTGCACTGTATGTCGGAGAGGTGAATATTTTTGGGCCGTCCAAGGAAGGTGTTACTTGTGCTAGGAAAGAGTATAAGCAACACATCTGTTTGAATCTGGTTCCACAGGGTAAGTTCCAAGGTTGCTTGGCCTTACAAGCTGATTGTGATTGTTAGTTGCCCACTGGGGGCAAGTCTGGGGCCTTAGGGGCTAATCTGGTCTGGGGTCCTGATGGGCTAGTTTGGTGTCCTTCAGGGACACATCTGGTTCTGGTTGTCTTTCGGGGCAAATCATGTTGTAGGGAGCATCTGGGCATTGTGATCAATGCATCTGGTCATCTAGTTCATCTGGTCATCTGGTTTATTGTGAGAGGATTCAAGTCAAGGTGGAGATTTGTAGGAATTTGTGCCTTGAATCTGGTTGAATATCGTCGAAGGGACTTGTTCGCAGGGCCGCCCGGTCAAGTCGGGCGTGTGCCGCCAGAGCGGGCGGGGTCAAGTGACTTAGCAGGGGGTTTGGAAGGAAGGCACCCGATGGCGTCGGGCGTGTTCGCCCGATCGGGCGAGTGACCGAACTCGGCCGGGCGAGCGACCGAGTGATGGCCGCCCGATCGGGCCCGAGTACATTATTCGTTTGGTAAAGTGGTCCGCCCGATCGGGCGAATGTCGCCCGATCCGATCGGGCGGTGGAATTTTTTATGCGGAAACGCGTTTTTGGGGTTGGGTTATAAATAGGCTTTTTACCTAATTCGTTTTGTCTGGTTATTAGTTCATAACACATCTGTAATTTTGGTTATCCTTCTCATCAATAATATCATTCTCCTTCTGCCCGTGGACGTAGCCAACACTCCGTTGGTGAACCACGTTAAATCTGTGTGTGATTATTCTTTGTTTTGCATTCAATATTTGTTCTTTCTCACATCTGTCATAACAGGTTGTATACTCTGTTGTCCTAAAATTATTAGTTCGTTCCCATTATGGATAGCATTTCTTAGCTAAATGGCCATGAACCCTTTTGGATTTTCTTAAATATCCCTTCTAAATCTATAATGAATGATGGACGCTTGAACTTGAAGGGGGTACTTTGGTTGCCTAATTGGTGGAGTTCTGAAAAACTGTATCTATTAGACTCTATCTGAGCAGGGCCGGTGATGAGGATGTGCAACAAGCCCCACCGCACAGGGCCCCCATTAGGAGAAGGGCCTCCAATTTTGTTTACTAATATAGATTATATCTTGTACTAAAGTAGCAAAAATCTGATGTGGCTTAGTGGTGATGATGCATCACGAAGGTGCTTGCTATGCTATCAAGTGTCAGGGGTTCGATAACCCCTAAAGGCTTGTTTTTTGAATCCTTAAAAGCAACTACAAAAGATATACAAAGTATGTTTCAAAAGCTGCCATTTAGGACGATTTTCATTTGAACTTTGACTTATTTGTTGAAAGATTCAATAATCATCCATAATTTAGGACGAGTTCCATTTGAACTTGGGCATATTTGTTTAAAGTTCAATGATCACCCAGATTATAGGACGAGTTCCTTTTGACTTGGACATATTTGTTCAAATAATTCAACAGTCGTCCCGAATTTAGGACGAGTTTCGTTACTTTGACTTATTTGTTCAAAGAATTCAATTGTCATTCAGAATTTAGCACTAGTTCCATTTGAACTTGGGCATATTTGTTCAAAGATTCAATAATCGTCCAGAATTTAGGACGAGTTCCTTTTGATCTTTGACTTATTTGTTCAAAGATTCAATAATCGTCCATAATATAGGACGAGTTCCATTTGAACTTGGGCATATTTGTTTAAAGTTCAATGATCGTCCAGATTATAGGACGAGTTTCTTTTGTACTTGGCATATTTGTTAAAGTTCATTAATCAACCAGCTTTTAGGACAACCTCTCTTTAACTTAGCATATTTAGTCAAGATGAAGTAATCGTCCATAATTTCAGCAAATGCTTGATGGTTAGTCCAAAAACAAATATTGTTAGACGAACTAAGTTGGACGAAAGCAGTTCTGTAACAAAAAGTTCTCCATTGATAAAAAAGCAAGGGTTACGAACTAATCTAAAAACCAAAAAGCAAAAGAAGACCTAAGCTAATCCTAGCTACAATGAGAGGAGTCAGCCAAGATACAACAGCATTGATAGCAGAGAGCTATTTACTCTATTCGGCTGGGGCGGTATCGTGGCCGTTAGCTTCTTCAAGGGTCTCTTGGCCGTCCAACTGATCCTCATGGTTCTCTTCATCCTCCGCCTCTTCTTCGTCTAAATCAGAGAAGGTAGGGGAAGTTTCAGCATTAATTTGAGCCCTGTGCAGATCTTGCTGAAAGAGCAAGCGACGTTCAAAGCGAGAAACATCATTAGGCTCAACCATCATTTCAAAGGCCTTTTAGAGCCCAACCCTTGGAGGTCTCCACAACGTCAAGCAGGGCCTCTTTGACATCATTGAAAGATTAAGCTGCTTCCTCCTTCAAACGACCATTCTCCTCGACTAGCTTGAAGTTCTCCTTTCGGAGCTCAGCAGAGGTTAAAAGGGCGGTGTTCCTCTCCCCCTTGAGGTCGGCAGATATGGTGTCCATGGCCAGCTTCCATTCTTCTTTTTCTTTGAGTAGCTCATTGAATTTAATGAGGTACTGCTGGTTGCTGGACTCCATAGTGGCCAGACGAATTTCCCAGGCTTCCCGGAATTGACGATCAAGGGTCTCTAGCATCTGACAATCATGGATGGCCTTATCCCCAGCCATAGTAGCTTGGTGGCCAAGCTGTTTCTTCTCTTTTCTCAGTTCTCTCACCCAATCTTCAGTAATCATGCTGTGAGCAAAGAGTTGTATGGACGAAGAATAAAGCAAAGTCAATAGACGAGTTAAAAATGATGAAAATAGTACAAGTCAAAAACTAGAACAGCAAAAGTAAGAGATTTACCTCAGTAGAAAGTTGAGACATGTAGCCAACATTCCCAGACGATGCCCACCTTAGGCCCTTGAAGTAGGACTCAGGGTAGCATTTGAATAGCTCCTGTTTGAGCTTGTCCCTTTTTGCCCTAGACATCTTGGTAAATGCCTGAGAGGACTCATCGTTTGAGTCAGCAACAAGAGCGACAGGCTCTGCATAGGGGCCCTTGTCCTTATCTGAAAAATTGGAGGGGTCAATTCTCATGACTGGAAGAACGATTACAAGTTTGTTGGACGGACTCATCGGATGTCCACCAACTCGCAGCGTCCGAACTACATTTGAGTAGTATGACTCACCTGAAGATAAGGACACAGATCTGTAGGATGGTGGCATCTGAACCACCAACTGAGCGACCGGCTCGTTGAAGGCCGATCCTTCCTTGTCAGCTGTGTCTGGCTGAATCTCCGTAATACTAGTCATTTCAAGGTAGTTCTCAGTCTGAACAGCCGCGTCCGGCTGATTCACAAGAAGGAGGGTGGAGATGTGCCCCTTCTCTCCCAAAACGGTGGATGAGTCATCCACCTTCAGAGACTTACCCACTGGAGGTGGACGAGACTCGTCCCCCGTCCTCTGACTGACGGGGGTAACTTTGCGAATGGACGAGCTTGTCCGTTCAGTCTTCTTCTTGGCTGTGAAGTCTTTGGATTTTTTGTGCGGGGGAGGATTCCCGGCTGTTGACTGCCTTTTCTTGGACGCAGCTGATTTCCCATCTAACGTCTTTGTAGTTGGGGCAATCTCCTGCATAAAGAAAGATAGAAGTTAGAAGAAGATCGTCAAAACAAAGCATTAACAAATTGACTTACTTTTGGACGCATACTACTTGCTCAAGGAAGCCGGCCAGAATGGTCGTTACCCTTATAAGAAGATGTATGGTCCAATTGAAAAGCTGGACGAAGGATACATTGCTCTGGAACTTTGGACAATGATTATCCATTTAAGAGGATCTTCGTCCAGGAAAAAGATAAAATAAGTTTTGGACGAAGACCATTCGCTGAAGGAAGCCGGCCAGGCATAGCCATCCTTCTTCTATGACAGACCTTCGTCCGAAGGCATTACAGACAAGGATCTTCGTCTAGAAATATTAAGAAGACGAGGTTTCCAAGAAGAACGGTCAAGGCTAGCCGCTTTGCTTCAAGGATAGACCTCCGTCTAAACATTTCAGGACGAACGTCCAAGGATTAATCATCCAACTACAAGAAAAAAACAATATATATATATATATAATTTATCAGCCCTCTTTTCGGGCCCCGTCTTGGAGTACTCCTTCCACAAGTTTACACTAAATTTCGACATGTCTGTCGCCTCTTCAAGATTTGCGTAGGAGTGCTCTGGCCGCTTCTGCAAAAAAAAAAAAAAAAAAAAGACGTAGGTTGGTTAATACACAAATACTTTGGACGGGGCATTTTACTTAGAGATTAGAAGATTCACCTTTATCTCCGGCCAACCGTAAACCAGCGGCGACCAAGAAGTTGGCGTCAAAAAACATTTCCTTAAAAGGAATCCAGTTAGCTGGCCCTTTAATAGTTGGAAGTTTTGGTTTAGAATATTCAGCTATTCTAAAGTATTCCACCACCTCGTCATCAAATCTATCTTCCAAATCCAAGATAGATGCTCCTCGTTTGGTGTTCGTCGCTGCCCGGTTGTGGTAGTGATAATGCCCGACAATGTCTTTGCTAGGAGCCCTGACGAAGATGAAGTTGGCCTTCCAGTCATGCATCTTTGAGGATTTATCCCAAGTAGTGATAAATCCGGCACGATTACAGACGCTGAACCAAGCCCCATCCACTGTTTTAGGAACTTTAGATACATAGTGTATCTGGGTGGAGCAGGTAAAGAAGGAGTTAGGCCACGCAATTCGCAGATGGCTATGAAAGTAAGAATATTGTGCCAGGCATTTGGCTCCAGCTGGTTAAGGCCGATGTTGTAATGCTTTAGCGCTTGATCAATAAATTCATGGAGGGGAAATCTCAATCCAGCATCCAAAGTTCCTCAAAATTAGTTTGTCATCTTGATGTTGTCAGGCTGAACATTTGCTGCTTATATCCTCAAAATATATTTGTGTAGCTAAAAAGATCATGGAAGCACTTTAGAGTAAATTATAACAAAGTTTTAAAACAGTTTTAACAATTTGTATGGATAGAAAAATTAGTAGTTATCTGGCCTTCTTAAGTTTAAAAAATCTGTTTCTTGTGAAACAATGATGGAAAGGAGAAGTTCCTTTGTGGACTAATTTCATGTTAGCCTGTTCAATAAGCATGTTTATCATTGTTGTGTTTCCTGTACCTGTTGTGATGGTTACATGTCCATTGCAGAAGACCACCAATCAGAAGAGGAAGATCATCTTCAGGCTCTCCCTCGCTGAGTCCAAAAAGAGTATGTTCTTTGTTAAGCTACAGTAATTTGTTTGTCAATTATTACTCTCATCATTTCATGTGTCATGGCCCCTTCTCTTTCTCACAGGGTGCTAGGAGGATATCAAAGAGTCCCAAGAGGTAAATATATCTTCATTTTTCTTGATGTGATATGGCGTGAGGCTTATGTTTCCCTCATGCATGAAGTTCGTGATGTGGATTCAAAGGCGTTTGTACAAGAGGAACCAATTACCTTGGTATTGGATACTATGGGGTTCAACTTGTTTGTTTCTAAACAAGAATTTCTCACTTGTGTTACTTGGGCAGTTTCGAGTGATCATGAGAACGGAAGAAATGATTGTGGCGTGTGTGATTGTGGCGTGTGTAAACATGCCTAGTTGAGTTCTAGTTCTACAAGAACTCTTCATATCTTTAAATGCTTTGTGTTTGAGTTGTATTAGGAGTCTACGTTCTCAAAAAGATAGATCTTACATGATTCAATCCTTTGGAGTTTATTTTCTATCTTTTAGAGTTTCGTTGGTATTATGACTTAGGGACTTGTCCTAAGCATAGTAGGAGTTTGATTTCCGTCCTTATATATATATATATATATATATATATATATATATATATATATATATATATATATATATATATATATATATATATAATATAGGTCGTATTTGTTTCATTCAGAGATATAGAAAATTTTAATTCGTAAGTTAATTACTTGCATGTGAGTTTAAGTGCTTACAAACCATTAACGTCAATTCAGGAGTGTTTTGAAGTTAGTGCTTGATTGATTAGGCCAGGAGTGACTTAATCGAATCAAAACCCTATTTGATAGTCCAGGAGTGTTCGATCAAATAGCCTATCCCTTGTTCGAGTATTATCCGAGTATGTGCATCAAAGCTTCAACCAAGAAACCATCAATAACCTATCTTTCTTTCAAGATTCTTGGGATTTTGAAAACTTCACCAAAGGGTGGAATCACGTCCACATCAAATTGGTATCAGAGCTTGTCGAAAGAAAGGCGGAGAAAGGTG